>JAQQAC010010882.1:27972503-28097722 GCA_029783875.1 Phataginus tricuspis | reverse complement strand
GGGGAAGCCCCGTGGCTTCAAGGATTCCTGGAGTTGAGGGACACCTCTAGGAAGCTGCCTATAGGTAAATACACCGTGCGATGCCTTGATAGGGATATTTGCAAGGGCTTACTGTTTTTAGATTGTACTCATCTATTTTTTTTTAATGAGTGATCATTGCATTTTTCTTCTCCATTTCTATAGTATTCTTGCTTCTGCCTAGAGTTGGCTGATTCTTGTTTATTCCAACAGGGCTAAAACTCAAAAACGATGCTGAAAATGATCAGCCCATATGTCTTTCTGACTCAGAAATAGAAGCACCGGGAGACATAGTATCGAAAAAGGCCAGAGTGCACGTTCCCCAAAACACAGTGGACAAAGAAAATCATGGTGATGTGCGCAGGGTAGAGACATGTCACCAAGATTTTCCAGGGAAGCAAACTAACGGACTTCCAACCTGGGAAAAAGAGCTGCTGAGACTTATAGAGCTTCACAACAAAGCCCGTTCAGTAGAGAAGCCTTTTCCATGCCAGGAATGTGGTAAAAGCTTCCGAATTAGCTCTTTGCTTAGCAAGCATCAAAGAATTCACAGTGATGAGAAACCACATAAATGTCAACAGTGTGGTAAGAGCTTTACATATAGGTCAGATCTTAACAAGCACTTAAGGATACACCAAGGAATAAAACCATATAAATGCTCTTGGTGTGGGAAAAACTTCAACCAAAATTCAAATCTCCGCACACACCAAAGAATTCACACTGGAGAAAAGCCCTTTTCATGTAGTGACTGTGGAAAAAAATTCAGTAAGAATGCCCACCTTATTAAACACTGGCGAACTCACCTGTAGCACGGCAGGGGAAACTGCAGCAGGCCAAGCCTTCTTAGGCACCAGAAACTCCTCCAGGGAAGGGAAGCTTTTCCAATGTCTTCAGTCTGAAGAAATTCACCGAATGCAGCTTGAACCTAAATTTTATGAAAAATGCAACATTATAAAACATGGGGATTTTTTCTTCAGTGGAAAATGTGAAGATGAAACATTATGGTTCACAGAAAGGAACGAATGTCTGTGGAAGGAATGCATTAGTAATTGTACTGCTTACCGATTCTATTTATAATCGTAAGGGAACTCACTAGTCAAGAGGTTTTCTAAGAATGTTCTTAAAAAGACAAAAGGCTATTTTGGGATTATACCTTGCAAAATAGCAAATTCAGCTTCAAATAGCAGTTGCAGCCTTGAATCTGTCAGTCTTCTGTGATCACAGAGGAAATGGTGGTGGTGTGCTCTCCCCGGCCTCCTTTAACACATCTGAGAGAAACATTGGTGGCGTGGTCTTCCAAATCGAGAAGCAATAGTGTGCATGTTCAATTGCATACCACTGTCTTCAAGGCAGCAGACATGGCAATTACCATAGTCTTGTAGGGCAGAAATGAATTCTAATGAAAGTTTCCCAAGGACCAAATTGGATTTCCTTCCTCTCGTTGTTGGACACAGCTCACAAATTGGGACATTGTTTGAGTCCTTACAATAGCTCTTGAATCTTTTTAGCCTAATTTTTACTGTGATAGAATCACACATAATTCACCACTAGGGAACCTAATCACTGTCTCATTCCTGTCTGGTTTTTAAAAGAGGAAACCATGTCCAGTGAGATCATATGGAATCAGGTTGGAATTTTTAGCCGTGGAATATATCAGATGTAAAGAAGAACTTCTTATAAAAGAAACCAGACTGTTTACCTCCCAATGTCAGTGGATAAAAACAACCATAAATCAGCATTTTCCCGAGGCTTAAAAGAAACTTGGTGGGGGTTCAAGGTCAACTTACTAGATTTTTGTTTGCTTGCTTTTTAATTTGGCATTTGTTTATTAGAACAAGGCAAGAGTTACGTTTGGGACTGGAGTGTGTTCTGCCTCCAGGATGTGGTTCAGTGAGCACGGTGACTGGGATGCCAGTCAGCGGGAGACCCGGTTCCCAAGAGGAAAGGATTGGGACCTGGTTCTGAGTGGTGGGTAAGGGTAGGTGAATGCACACATGTTGTCTGTCTTACACTGGAAGCTGTTCAGCAGGCAGGTTCTTCCTGTCTGTCTTCCCCAGAGCAGCATTTCACAGCCGGCTTAGGTGGTAATTTCAGTAGATAGCTGAAGGCTCCCTACATAATGTGCAGTTTCTTATACCTCACCCTTTACCTGCAGCAGTGACTCAGATGTGTTCCTGTTAGAGCTTTTAAGTGATACCAGGAAAAGGGTTAAATTATCACTTCCTAATCTCTTTTTTTTATAAACCAGGAAGATAAGGCCCAAAGAGATGTGGGGGCTTGTTGCTGACAGTTTAGCTAGTGGGTCATCAGTGAGCCTCATGCGCCCAGCCTGGAGGAAGGTCAGCAGGACTGGTGTGTGCGCTACCCTGCAGGGCTGCTCTAGATGACACTGCATTGTGTCTGTTCCTAGCTTGTAGAACATTTCCTGTCTCTGGACTGGCTACTGAAATACTCTTGTTTTCATTTTCCCTGTGAACTGTCAACTTAGGGTTGTTCTGGGGATTAGGGGGATTGATGAAAGGAAAGCTCCTCACAGCCTAGCTAATAGTAGGTGCCCTCAGTGTGCATTTCTTTCTCCTTCCCCTGCCCCCTCTGGGCTGCAGCATTTGTGTGTTGGTGCAAGGCTGCACTGCTCTCTTCTGCCTCAGTCATGGAAGCGCCTGAGGCGGGGAGAGGCACGAGGTGAAAGCGGTCTGGAGCGCTGAGCCCCCACATGGGGGAAGGCAGCTGTGAAGAGTCCCCCACGCCTATAATGGACTTCTGGGGCTGAGAACTAGACTTCTGTTGCATTAACCAGTGACACGGTGCTGTGTGCTTCTGCAGCGTAACCCGGCCTGTCTTAATAGAGGTAGCTGTTCCCGAACTCGGGAACCTTTCCTTTTCATCCCGCCACTTCACTGGCCTTCAGAAGAGATCTGGATTCCTCTAGATGCGACACTGAGCGGATGCGACACTGACGGGAACACTCAGGAGCTCACAAGACTAGGTGATAGGAAACCAAGACAGACTGGTTACCTGGGACACATCGTGGAGAAGTCAGTGGTTCACGTGGGCACTCCCTCCTCTCCCTCCTGTCTCCCTCCTCTCGCCCTACTCCTACTTTGTCTGTTCCCCTGTGCTCCACTGTCCCATGTGCACAGGATGCATTTATTTCTTTTGATGGTAGACGAGGGAGAGGGTCAGGGTTGCCCTGCATTCCTCCTGTGAGTGCAGTAGAGTCCAGGTGAGTGGTGCCTCAAAAAAACGTGGAACCTGGGCAAGAAGCAAGTGTGCTTTGATTGGTGTGGTTGGCTGCTCCTCCTGGACTAGAGGAGGACAGCAGGGGAGACACTTGGGCAGGACACTCCAGCTGGGGAGGGAAGGGCCCCCAGTGGGAAGGTCCTCGCTTGGCCAGTAACCAGCAGCACCATGTCTGAACTGCATGCTTGGGATTTGGGGTGCATGCGGAGTTTGGAGGAGGCGTTTCTGTAGTCTTGTCACAGGGATGAGAGCACATTACTAAAACCCAGAACCCTGAAATCTATTGATGTGGCTTAAAAGTGAAATGAGAGAGAAAAAAATCCTAGGTTCAGCCTCAAAAGTTAGTTTTCAAGTTCTCACAAATAATATCTTCCATGATCAGGTGATTTTTAGAGCAAACTGCGAGGAGCTTTATTTTAGTTGGTTCAGGTAACAGCCTCACAGTTGCTCCAAGGTTGGTTCTGAGAAGTGGGTCATTGACCCAGCTAGTCCCCAGATCTTCGAGCCCTTCTCTGCAATGGGCTAAGTGGTTACAGTGCTGGGACCATCCCAGATTCTGAGTTCCCGGCATTAAGCATGCTCTGCAGGCTCAAACTGGTCCTGAGAACTTCAGCTAACTTTCACCTGGATGGAAGGACAGCAGGGGAGCTTTGATTCAAACAGAAACTAGGTTTTTGATTAGTTTTTGGAACATGAGAATAGTGTTTAATGCTCCTGGAGAGTTTAAGCATAACAATGCTAAGTAGTTTTTTCTAACCAGCTGGATGGTTGGGTGACAGGATTTGACCACCATGAAAGCTTTCCCAAACATTCCAAGTCACTCCTGCCATGATGTAAAGGAGCACCGTCTCCGCACTCAGGAGGTCGGTCAGGCTGCCTGTTGCAGTCCTTCAGGGACTTTGCCTCTAGTTCTCAGGGTTATTTGCTGAAAGTCTCACATTTTTTCTGTTGATTCTCAGAGTCTCTGAAGTGTCCTCAGAAAGTGTTGAAGCTTTGCCCACATTCTGTGTTTCTAAGGTTCTTTCCAAACAAGTACAAAATATATTGTTACTTAATCTTTTCCACACTTGTCACTTTTATGGTTTCTTGTGTGGCTTCAGTGGGGAGCGAGGCTAGAGCCCTGGAGCGTCTGCCGAACTCACTGTACTTGTAGGGCTTCCTGGGCATATGAACTTCCCAGTGGGCAATGAAACTGGGCTGTACTGAAGTGCTGCCAGGAGTTGGCTGGCCGTCAGGCTTTTCTCCTGTATTATTCACGTGTCTGGGTGCCTGCACATCACTTATAGCAGTTGCCCCATTTACCTCTTGGGAGTTAGGCAATCAAGCTGTTGTCGTACATTGAGTTTCAGATTTAGGAAACTTGTGAGATTCACTTCTGATTCTACCACAGTAAAATAATTTTGTGCATGAATCTTATCACTTAACACAAAAATTAAACTTTATAATATATGGGTACCCTGCATCTTTAAGGAAAAAAAGTAGAAACTTTTGAACTTTTTAAAACCAAGGGATATAATTTACAACATAATTTTCACACTAACCATTTGTCCATGATTTACATAAAGAACATTTTCAAAGCATTTCAAAAAAATGAAAAGTGAAGTATCTTTAATGTTCACAAAGAAAATTTTTAATTTTAACTTTAAAAATTAGTTGATTATATGGAGATTCCTCAAAAAACTAAAAATATAAATACCATTTGACCCAGTAATTCCACTCCTAGGAATATACCTGAAGAAAACAAGATCTCTGATTGAAAAAGACATATGTGCCCTATGTTTAACACTACAATATTTACATTAGCCAAGATATGGAAACAACCCTAATGTCCATCAGTAGATAAATGGATAAAGATGATGTGGTCCATATAAACAATGGAATATTCAGCCATAAAAAGAAAAAAATCCTACCATTTGCAACAACATGGATGTATTTAGAGGGTATTATGCTCAGTGAAATAAGCCAGGCAGAGAAAGACAAATACCAAATAGTTTCACCTGTGTGGAGTATAAAAACCACAAAACTGAGGGAACAAAAAATCAGTAGACTCACTGAGAAAGAACTTGTGGTTACCAAAGGGGAGGAATTGGGGAGGGAGAAGGGGATTAAGGGCCATTATAATTCTCAAATCACAATATAGGTGGGTCATGGGGGAGGCAGTACAGCAGGGAGAAGACTATTAACATTCTTACTACGCTGATAGTGACCACAACAGAGGGGGAGAGGACTTGATAATATGGGTGAATGTTTGAACCACCGTATGTATGTGAAGCCATCATAAGATTATATGTCAGTGGTACTTTAATTAAAAAATTAGTTGCTTAAGGAACAATAGCTTTTTAGAGGAGTTAGAAAAATATTTTTTAAAAACCATTTCCCTCATCCTTTACATAAGGTAGGAAGCATAACCCAAAATCAAAGCTATTCATCCTTCAGGGAGAAGCTCATCTTTCCAGTCTTGTTTGAGTTAAGAGGTGCTTCCCACATTTTAAAAGCCAAACTTTGCATACGGGCTGTTGCTTCTCTTCACCTACACTTTCATACATGTTGGTCGAATCTGCTCTCATCATCTGAGCACTATGTGTATTCTCCTCCTAGCAAGTATCACAACTAAGCACCAGGAGGGCAGGGGCTGTGTCTGTCTAGTGCATCTTCAGTCTTGAATCTTGTGCAGAGTCTTGAGCATAAGACTGACACATGGCAAATGTAATAAATACAAGAAAAAGAATATATTAAAAACTGCTACAGACACTAGAACAATAGATCTGGTTTCTCAGTTTTCCCTGGCTTAGTGATCTCCCTTCTTGACGTATCAAGTGCTTGACAGATGTGTAATGAGCATGAGTCCTAATCTTGTTCTTCATCAGAAGAGAAGGAAGAGAGCATGCAGTCCTCTGGAGGGGCACACAAGGATCATACATGGGGGATATAAGAATGTCTAAGGCGATGATTCTATCTGCAAGAATGCTCAAGCCCAGAGCTCAGGGAGCTTCAGCATGGATAGGAGGACTGGATTCCATGTGCACCCCAGGGAAAGCGTCTCCAGGCTACCTCTCCTTCCAGCACTCATCTCCCCAGTACCCACTTTCTGGGACTTGACAGCAGCAAGGGCCTGAATGCCCACAGAAACCAAGAGGTCTTGAAGCATTTGGTTCCTCTCCTCCCATGGGCTCTTGATACAGACACATAGAAAGATCTGGAGGGGACCTTATAAATCTGGCTCTGTCAGTGGGTCCCAAACTAGTACTCAGAACGGTGTGTGTGAGATGGGTGGTGAGACTCCATGAGAAAGTGTTCGGCCCCCAAGTAAATTTGGGAACAATAGGTTAGGTAGTCAATTGTTTTTTATGATAGAGGACTTCTAGAGCATTTATGCTTAAAGTATGTGAAACTTGGGGTCAAAGAGAAGAGAATAAGCATACAGTAGTGACCAGCTTATTGTACTTTGGGGGCCCTGGTGGTGGTCGTGTGTGTGAGTCACACCTAGCAGCTCTGAAGACTTTCGTATTGGAGCACCAGTTTGGGAAACACTGACTTTGTTGATATTTTCACAGATTTTGGAATTTGAGTGTGTATCTGACTTAGTAGAAGAAGGGCAGACCCATAATGACCTGTCATACAATTAAATGCCTTTTTCCTCCACACCACACAGCCTCTTGGTTAGTGGGATGGCATCACCATTACACAGATGAGGAAGCTGAAGCTTCAGATCCTGTGGCTACGTATTGTGGACAGAATAGAGCTGGGGCCTGTGCATCCTCCTTCAAGGAGATGACTTGGAGACCTCTCTTGCAAGGGCCTGACAGAAGAATTCACTTCTCCAAGGTCAATGTAAGCCACTGTGTTTGGCATCTTCCATATTTAGTAGCGGGTCCAAATGTTTTAGCAAGAGCAGTGTAAATAGCTCCCACCATCTGCCATGGCAAAGAGTACTTTGCAGAAGGGTTTGTAAAATGACGCCACACTTTTAAGAAGTTGCCAACCGGGTATAACATCTCTCAACTTCAAAGCCATCTGACAAGATCTCATCTGCCCTACTTGTCAGGAGGAGTGAAGAATTGGGTATATAAGGTGTTAGTCCAGGGAGAGGGAATCTGGGGCAAAATACCTCTAAAAACCGAAATCAGCCAAAGGGAGAAATAAAGTTTAAAATCTGTTTATTGCTTACAAACTGCAGTCCAGGGCCTTTTCTCTTTCCTGCTCCAGCAGCAGCAAAACCAGCCCTCCCCTCACCTCTCAGGTACAGATAAGCCCTCTGTTGCCCAGGTAATTACCCACTGATATGGAGATGAACTTCTGCACCTCTGAGGAATGATGCAAATGCACTAAAGCCTTGCTTTCCACGCCTGAACACCTGTTGATATGCAGATGTACCAAAGCCATTCTGGAAATACTACAATTTTATCCACATAAGGCAAATGGCAGGAAGTGATTGTCTCAAGATGTGTTGGAGAAGATGTTGGGAAAAAATTGAGGATTCCTCGTTCCTGGTTCAGATACACCAAGACTTTTAATATGAGCGCCCCAGGAAGAAAGCGAATTTGTGTCCATGCAGTAGTTGGGCAGGACTTAGGAGTAAGCTCCGGGCTGACTCATTACCCCCTCTTCCTCTTCAGCCCTCTTGAGGCAGCCGGCCGGGGTTCCCTTACACCAGTATCCTGACCAATCACACGAGTCCTCAGCATCTCTGAAGGAAGAGAAAGAGAGAGCGGTGCACTGAAGAATACTTGTCAGGTGCTATCACTTTTGATTAAATCCTGATTTACCCAAGGGCCAGGAATCCTTTCTTAGGGATGGTTTCTATTCCCAAAAAGAGCTCCATTTCACCCCCAGGTAATTTCTTAGAGTTAACCAGGGTGCTTTGCCTTCCAGAATCATTTCTTGTGTCTGTTCACAGCATGGGACCTGGAAACATTCCCTCTTACAGGAAACATTCCCTCCTCTAGGTCTTCTCAGGCTTACAGAGTCTGGGACTTACCAGAGAGTAACAAGAAAAGCTGTGCAATTTGCATTATCATCAACAATGAGTGAGAGTTCCTGTTGTTCCACATCCTTACCAGCATTTGTTGTCCGTGTTTTGGGGTTTTCAAGATTCTGATAGTTGTATAATGGTATTTCATGTTAATTTGCAATTCCTTAATGTCCTATGAGTAACATCTTTTCATATACTTATTTACCATCTGTGTAACCTTGTTTGGTGAGGTGTCCAGGTCTTTTGCCCTTTCTTTAGTTGGGTCATTCATTTTCACATTGTTGAGTTTTAAGTGGTCTTTGCATAATTTGTTTAATAGTCCTATATCAGTTATGTCTTTTGCAAATACTTTCTCCCAGTCCATGAC
This sequence comes from Phataginus tricuspis, assembly GCA_029783875.1. Taxonomy (NCBI): domain Eukaryota; kingdom Metazoa; phylum Chordata; class Mammalia; order Pholidota; family Manidae; genus Phataginus; species Phataginus tricuspis. The sequence goes on along the minus strand of JAQQAC010010882.1, from coordinate 28,089,125 downwards.
TTGTCTTATTGTTCTGACATTGTCTTTGCAGAGCAGTTTATTTAATGAAGGTTATTCCTTCACCAATATCTTAATGTCTTGACTACTGTAGCTTTATATTAAGTCAGTTCCAAGTAATCAGTCCTCCAACTTTGTTCTTCTCTTTCAATATTGTGTTATCCCTGCAATGTCTTTTGCCCCTCCATATATATTTTTATATATTTTAAAGTCAGTTTGACAATAACTTGGTGGAATTTTTATTGGGTTTCCAATGAACCTAAAGAGCAGGTTGATAAGAACTGCCATCTTGACAGTATTAAGTCTTCCTTTCCATGAACATGGAATATCTCTTCATTTATTTGGTTCTTACTTCATTTCTTTCATCTTATAGTTTTCTTAATATAGATATTATACATATTTTATTAAACATATCTAAGTATTTTATGTTATCTTTGTCATAATATAAATGGTATTGTTTTTAATTTCAAATTCCAATTGTTCATTGCTGGTATATGGGAAAATGATTGACTTTTATATATTAATCATAACCTGCAACTTTTCTACAAGTGCTTTAGTAGTTCCAGGAGTTTTTTGTTGTTTATTTTTTGGAATTTTATACATACATGATCATGTCATCTGTGAACAAAAAAGTTTAATTTCTTCTTTTTCAATCTATATACATTTTACTACCCTCCACCTCCTTTTTTTTTTTTTTTTTTGTCTTACTACATTATCTAGGGATTCCAGTATGTTACTGAAGAGGAGTGGTGAGAGGGGATATTTTTACCTTGTTCTTGATCTTAACAGGAAAGCTTCTGTTCTCTTACAATTGAGCGTGACTTTACTTGTAGGTTTTTTGGTAGATTTTTAAAATCAAGTTGAGACAATTCCCCTCTAATCCTAGTTGCTGAGAGATTTGTCATGAATGAATGTTGGATTTTTGTCAAATGCTTTTTCTGCATCTGTTGATATCTTTGTGTAGTTTTTATTCATTAACCTGTTAATGTGATGTATTACATTATTTTTGAATATTGAACCAATCTTGCATAAGTGGAAAAAATCCCGCTGTATAATTCTTGTTATACATTGTTGGATAATTTGTTAATATTTTCTTGAGGATTTTTGATTCTATGTTCATGAGAGAGAGCAGTCTGTAGTTTTCTTTTCTTATAATGACTTTTTCTGGGCTTTGGTATTAGGGTAATGCTTGCCTTATAGAATTCCTTACCACTATTCTCGTCTACTGCAGGCAATGTTTGTCCTTTCATTAAGGTAATCTTTCATCTTTACAGAATATCCAGGTCCCTGATCTCTTAGTATAGCTTCACATCTGTATTTCAGTTTCAGAAGACCATTCAGTGCCTTCTGTTGTATTGTGTTGGAAGCTCTATATGTGGGGAATGTAGCAGACATTTCTCCATTCTTGCTTCACAGCAATCTGATTCCATTTGGAGATCTGTGAAGTAAGTTCCTGACCCTACTTTCTAGGAGTAGAGAATGTGACCTAAACTAAGTTAATAAGAGGAGTATTCTGCCTCCTTGGTTAGAAGGTGGCTCAGGGTTAGGCATACAACCTTAAGCTGACCCCATCAGGACTTGTGTTGGAAATGCTAGAACAGATCCAGCTTTTGGTAGATGATACATGTATCAGGAGCTGCTGACTGTCTTCTTAGAAGGAGGAGAGATGTGGGGTGTAGGATGAAACCAGTCCCACAGAAGGCAGTGCAGAGTGATAAATATGTGGTGTCTGGGATGTTGTTGAGCTATAGGATCAAGTATCACCCGATACCTCAAACTGCCCAGGTATTTTCAGCTACATGAATCTATAAATTTCCTTTTATTGTTTAAGCCTCTATGAATTGGGATTTCTGTTTCATTTTAATTAAAAGAATTCTGGTACATAGAATAGTAACTGATTTATGACAATATATGTAGGAATTGAATAATCCTTTTGTACATACCTGTGTTAAAGTTTTCATTACAGAAATGACCAAACATGCATAAAAGTAGAATAATATGAATCTCTATATAGGCTTCAACAATTGTCAACATTTTATCAACTTGTTTCATTTATCCTCTCCAGTTTGTTTTGTTTGTTTTGGGAGGTTTGTTTGTTATGGAGTAGTTTAAAGCATATCTCAGACATTATTACATTTCTCCCATAAATAGTTCAGTGTATAAAAGAGAAACAATTCTTGACAATCTCTGCCCTAAGCCATTTTTGAGAAAAAATTCTCGTTCAACAGAGGCGCTGTCTCCCGGAGGAGGCAAGGTTAATTGAGAACTTGGGAGCTGCCTTTTCCTCCTTCAGAGGATAACCAGAACTTGTCAGACTTCTCAAGATTACTTTATAAGAGGACTCAGTTGCAGTCCTCCCTGGGGTATTCAATTATGAAAAGGATAGGCCACCCAAATGGATCACTGTGAGGGTGGTTCAGAAGGGATGCTAATGCCTGTAATGATCACCACAGCGACTTATTAATATATTAAAATGACACTGTTCACTGCTGTACTTTTAACGAGCCCCAGAGTGATTCGCTTATTAAGAGTTCAGTGGCGACAGTTAATTCTTGGTTTCCTGGAAGCCACTACAGAACAAAATAATAGTTACCCTGTAACATAATTATATAGAGCATTTCTCCAGGAGCTCAAAGTATCTTCATTTACCTACTTGCATTGACTTTGATTTTTTTCTTGAAGCAATGTGTAAATAAATACAAGAAACATTACAGTTTTGTTATAACTTACCCCCCTCTATGCACTCCTGCTTGATTATGTTTCGTATTTAGCATTTGGTTGTCACATACCAGTAACTGCAAGGTGAAAAATAACCTGGAAATTTAATATTTTGTTTTCTTCCCCATTTGGTATCATATGCTTAATGAGGAATCTCTCCTTATTTTTTGGTTGGTGTCCATTCCTTCACTGGATCCTCTTTCTGGAGTTATTCTAAAGTAGTTACTCTGTACCTCAACACCCAGTGCCTTGATAGTCAAGAAGTATGGTACAAACTGTTGTGAAATGTCTTTATCGGCCAATTAATACTTGCCATACTTCATCATTCATAAAACCTACTTAACAAAAAACAGGTGTTAGTTGCAACTAGTATTCCTGATGCCATAAGCTACTGTTTATCACCCATATTAACACATTAACCTGCTGCCAAAACCTGGTGGTGTCCTTATCTCTGCCTAAACTCCTAAACTCAACAATGGAAAGATAGTCCAATTTTTAAAAGGACAAAGGATCTGAACAGACATTTTTCAAAATATACAGATTTCCAATCAGCACATTAAAAGGTACTTAATATCATTAACTGTCAGGGAAATTCAAGTCAAAGCCACCAGGATATTTGCTCCCTAAAACATCTGGAAAAATATGCAATGCAAACATTCCCTCATTCATTCGACATTGGCAAATATTTATTGAGCACTTTCTATGTCTGAGGCATTGCTTTAGGTGCTGGGATTTTTTATTTACAAACAGGTTTTTGTTTTTACATCTAAGGAATGCTGATCAGGGATAAAGAAGGCATTTTCTAGGTGGCTTTACATTGTTTAAACAATGTGACTCAATTTCGTTCGGTGGCTGATGGCTTTCCGTGGTCACTTCCCCACTCTGCCTCATATTTAGGTCCGACTACAGCTCCCCCAACATAGAATAGGAAAAATACACCTCTACTGTCTTACATACTTTAATATTGATTTTAAAAAATAGATGTGATTGAATTGGTTTAGGCTTTCTACATTTTTGAGAGTGGACTTAGCATTCACATGTGGAGAGCATCCTTAACATTTTTGTTTTTTTTAAATCTTTAGGGTACAGACATGATTAGAGCATTAAAGGCAGAGGTAAGTACATTCTCACTAAGACACTGAGACACAAAGCAAACTCCTAAGAAAATTGTAGGCACTTTAATATACATTCTTGCCAAAAGTTGTTTTTGTTTTTTTTTGCCCTTGTCCCAAATTTTTATAACCGTCATCCCCAAATTGATCAGAAGCTTCATCTCAAGCAGCATTATTTAACACCATATGAAAGAAACTCAACAATGGAAAGATAGTCCAATTTTTAAAAGGACAAAGGATCTGTACATTTTCCAAAATATGCAGGTTTCCAATCAGCACATTAAAAGGTACTTTATATCATTAACCATCAGGGAAATTTCAAGTCAAAGGCACAATGAAATACCGCTTAAATCTACCAACAAGGCTAAAATAAAAGAAGGCAACAGCAAGTGTTACCGAGGATATGGAGAAGTTGGAAGCCTCAGACGCTGCCGGTGAGAGTGTAAAACAAGCTCAGCCCCTGTAGAAAACACCTTGACAGTCCTTAGGTTAAACATAGACTCTCCATTTGACCGAGCATTTCCACTGCTAATTATGTACCCAGAGAAATGAAAACCTTTGTTCACACAAAAACTTACATATGAATGTGGATAACAGCATTATTCGCAATAGCCCCAAACTAGGGAAAAAAATGTTCATCAACCAGTGAATGGATAAATAAAATAAATATCCATACAATGGGATATTATTCAACAGCAAAAATAAATTAAGTTCTGATACATTCTGCAAGATGGATGAACCCTGAAAATATGCTAAGTGAAAGGAGCCAGACACAAAAGGTCACATGTCGTATGACACGTCCAGTGTAGGCAAGTCCATAGAGACAGACTAGGTTAGTGGTTACCAGGGGCCGGGAGCTGCAAGGGAATGCAGAGTGACTGCTGAAGGATACAGGGTTTCTTTTTGGAGTGGTAAAAATGTTCTGGAATTAAATACTGTTAATTGTGAATATGCTAAAAACTCACAGAATTACATACTTTAAAATGGTGAAATTTATGATATGTGGCATATCTCAATTAAAATTTGCCTAGGCGACTAAAGCTGAGGGTGACAACTAGGCTTTCAGGTAATTAATAGTAGCAGGTGAGGCAAGGAAGAAGAATGTGGACAAGAAAAATGAAAGATAAGTAAAAGCTTTGAGAAGAAGCTAGGAAGACTTCTGTGGATGCAGGGATTAGGCCTCAGAGGGGAGAACTAGCAATACAGGAAAAGAAAGAAAATGTATGAGTATTGCAAGGCAGAAGCAGAACTGTTAGTATTGGAGTTCCAGTTCTGGGTAAGACAGTGAACATGCATCACCTCTTCTCTCACATAGAAAACAACTCTAAAACCTGGATAGAATACATTGAGCAGTTATTTGAGAACTTCAGAGAACTAATAGCAGCAGGTTATTTGAAGAAGAATGCCAGAATTCAAAGCACCACCGAACTGGTTGCGAATTTACTGTTTTCTCTGTTATTCCTTGATCTCAACTCAGCACAACTAGAAGCCTAGAAGTGAGTACTAGTGAAGATGGAGAAAAATATTTATTTATGATAAAAACTCTCAGCAAACTAGGAAGAGAATAGAACTTCTTCAACCTGTAAAAGAGGACCTATTTTTAACCCTATAGCTAATAATCATACTTAGTTGTCAAAGATTGAATGCTTTCACTCTGAGATTGGGAACAAGGTAAGAACCTCACTCCTACTCCTATTCAGCATTGTAGTGGAAACTTCCCTGGTGCAATAATGCAAGAAAAAGGAAATACCAAATATCCAGATTGGAAAGGAAAAAACCCAAACTGTCTCTATTCACAGATGACATGATTGTCAATGTAGAAAATCCTAGACCCTGCAAAAATCTCTAGAATAAGTAAATCTAGTAAAATCACAGGATAGACAGTCAAAAAAATGAAATTTATTTCTATACACTGGAACCAGCATCATTTACAATGGCTTCAAAAAAATGGAATTTTTAGGTATAAATCCAGCAAAACATGTATGGAATACGTATGCTGACAACTACAAAACAGTGGTGTCATAAGTCAAAGAAATCCTGCATAAATGGAGAGGCATATCATATTCATAAGTTGGAAAGACTCAATATAGTAAAGATGTCAGTTCTCCCCAGATTTAGGAGTAGATTTACTACATGGTAGGAAGGAATAGCCTAAACAGTTTTGAAAAATGAGGAAAAAAATTGAAGGAATCATATGACTTCATTATAAAACTTTCTCTAAAGCTACATTAATGTAAACAGTGTGGTTGTGGTAAAGAGATAGACACATAAAAAAAAAATAGACACATAGATCAGTGGAATAGCATGGAGTCCAGAAATAAACCCACATAAAAATGGCAAATTGATTTTCTATGGGCAACTTTTCAGTAAGATTAACTTCTTTACAGTGAACAATTGAGTGGCACTTAGTACATTCACAATGTCATGCAACCATCACCTCTGTCTAGTTCTAGAACATTCTCATCACCTCCGAAGAAACCCGTATCTTAGGCCGTTATCCCCCCAAACCCCTGTCCGCAGTCCCCAGCAACCACAACCTGCTTTTTGTCCCTATGGATTTATCTGCTCTGATTATTTAGTATAAATTGAGTCATACAATCTATCTGTTCTATCTGTATAAATGAAATCATACATGACCTTTGAGGTCTGGCTTTTTTCACTTAGAATAATGTTTTTGAGGTTCATTCACACTGTAGCACATATCAGCCCTTCATTCCTTTTTTGGCTGAATAATATTCCTTAGTATTGAGAAACCACAATTTGTTTATCCACTCATCTGTAAATGGATATTTGGGTTGATTCTCCTTTACATTCCTACCAGCCATGTACAATGTCTCTACATCCTCACCAACACTTGCTATTTTCCTATTACACTGAAATTATAGTCATCTGACTGAGTGTGAAGTGGTATTTCACTGTGTTTTTTTTTAAGTTTTTAAAATAACAGCTTTATTGAGTAGTAATTCACATACTATGCAGTTCACCCAATTAAAAAGTATCATTCACTGGCTTTTAGTAAATTCACAGAATTGTGCAGCTCCCATCACAATTAATTTTAGAGTATTTTCATTACCCCAAAGAGAAACGTGTACCCTTTAGCAGTCACCTCCTATTTTTGCCATCTCCTCCAGCCCTAGGCAACCACCAATCTATTTTCTATAGAAGCTTTGCCTGTTCTGGATATTTCATGTAAACGTCATCATACAATTTGTGGCCTTTTATGACTGTCTTCTTTCATTTAGGGTAATGTTTTCAGGGTTTATTCATGTTGAAGCATGTCAATACTTCATTCTTTTTATTACTGAATGTTCCATTTTATGAATATATCATACTTATTAATCTATCCATCAATTAATAGACATTTGGGTGTTCTCTACTTCTTAGCTACTATGAGTAATGCTGTGAACATTTGCATATAATTTTTTTGTGTGGAAATATGCTTTCATTTCTCTTGGACAAAGAAAATGAAATCTAGGAGTGGAATTGCTGGATCATATGGTAACTTTATGTTTAACCTTCGGAGGAGCTCCAGACTGTTTTCTAAAGTAGCTGCACCATTTCCCATTCCCACCAGCAGTATGAGGTTCCGATTTCTCCGCATCCTCTCCGTCACTTGTTGTCTTGTTTATTTTAGCCATCCCGGTGCATGTGTGATGAATGGTGTCTCACTGTGATGGGATTTGCATTTCCACGATGGCTAAATGGTACGAACATCATCTTGTGTGTTTATTGCCCATCTGTTATTTTTAGGTAACTCTGTTTTACTATCTAGCTCGGTGATATCCCTCTTTAATAAGACGGTGCTCTGCGCCAGAGGTACTTATTAATACTTAACTGATTTGTTAGTTGAGTATAAGATGATTCCAGAGGAAGGAAAATAAGACTTCATCTTACCATTTTCTCCTTTTTACTTACTTCTTCACTGGTTGACTTGAAAGTCTTCAGGAAGGATATCCAGAAAAGAGAAATTTTCAAATAATACTCAGTCTGTTTAGGGCAAGACAGGATTGAGGACATAAGATATTAATTAAAGAACAATTTAATGGTTGAATTTATTATAGAGCCCTTAAAATTTGATCTTGGCACTGGGGAGATAGCAGTGAGTAAATTAAAGCCCCTGCTTTTAGCTTCACTCTAGTAGGCAGAGACAGGAGAAGTTAGGCAATGAACGGGAAAAAGAAATTATTGAAAGGTGGAGGCTATTTTAGATATGATTGGTTAAACTAGGCCTTTCTGATGAGGTGAAACTTGAGTAGAGATATTAATGAAATATTAATAAGTTACACTGATAATTTAAGGGAAGAATGCTTCTTTAGGCAGAAAACTGTAAGTGCTAGAGAGGTGGGCTTATACTTGGCTTATCAAGGGACAACAAGAAGGGAAAGAGTAAAGAATGTACCTACTATTGACAGTAAGGAGTCTGAGGCTTGCCCCTTGCTGGTATGTGCTTTTGGCCGCCTCAGAGTGATTTCCAAATACCATGAATGTTGGTGTTAAAACTTAATTTTACTGCAGAATGGCTGAAGTGTGATGAGCAAAGAGGACAATGGTAGGGGGCAAGAGAGACAGGTAGGAGGGAGCCGGTTTACGTGGTGTCTTACGGGCCATGATAACGACCTTGTTTTTTATTTTGAGTGAGATGGAAAGTGACTGCAGGGTTTTGAAGAGTGGAATTAACATAATCCGAATTGAATTTAAAGGATCTTTTTGACTTCTGAGAAGAGAGGAACGGGGCAGATGGGTGGCAAGAGCAGAAGCAGGGATATCGGGAAGCTGTTGGAAGAGTTAGGGAATTAGACAGTGAAAGCTTGAGCTAGAGTGTAGTAGTAGTAGTAGAGGTGGTAAGAAATTGTTGGAATCAGCATATGTTTTGAAAGTAGAGCTGACAAAACTTGCTGACAGGTTGGATGAGGATTATGGGAGTAAGAAAGTAGTCAGTGGAAGGTTTTTGCCTTGAGCAACTATAAGATTGGAGTTGCCATTTATAGAGATGGGAGAGACTGGGAGGAGCAGGATGGTGGGGAGAGGTTAGGTGTTTGGTTTTAGACATACTACAGTCAAGATGGCTATTAGACAACCAAAAGGAGATGTCTTGTAGGCTGTTGGATATACAATCTGGAATTCAGAGAAGTCCACGTTGGAGATACAAATGTGGGAGTCACATTGTGGTTTTGGTATGCATTTCCAAATGACTAATGATGTTGAGCATATTTTCCTGTGCTTGTTGGCCATTTCTGTTCTTTGGAGAAATATCCGTTCAAGTCCTTTGACCATCTTAAAACAGGATTGTCTTTTTGTTTTTGAGTTAAAGGAGTTCTTTGGCCATTTCAAAATCGGATTGTTTTGGTCTGTTTGTTTTTGAGTTGTAGGAATTCTTTATATGTTGTGGATAGTAAACCCTTATCCTATATCTGTTTTGCAAGTATTTTCTCTCCCTTTGTAGGTTTTCTTTTCACTTTCTTGATAATATCCTATGATATATAAAATTTCTAAATTTTGATGAGGTCTAATTTTTTCTTTTGTTACTTTTACTTTTGGTGTCATATCTAAAATTCCATTGTCAGACCCAAGGTCATGAAGGTTTGGCTGTATGTTTTCTTCTAGAAGTTTTATAATTTTAGCTCTCATATTTAGTCATGGATCCATTTTCATTAATGCTTGTGTATGGTGTGAGGTAGTGGTCCAACTTGATTCTTTTGCATGTGGCTATCCAGTTGTCCCAGCACCATTTGTTGAAGAGACTGCTCTTTCCCCCACTGAATGGTCTTGTGACCCTTATTAAAAAGCATTTGGCCATATATATTTATGGAGTCTCAATTCTATTCTAGTGGTCTAGTTGTCTCTGTATCTATCCTTATGTCAGTACCACATTGTTTTGATTACTATAGATTTGAAGTATGTTTTGAAATTGGAAAGTGTGATTCTTCCAACTTTGTTCTTTTTCAAAGAAGACTGTTTTAGCTAATCTGTTCCTTGTAATCCCATATGAATTTGTAGATCAGCTTCTCTGTTTTTGCAAGAAAGACCATTGGATTCTTGATAGGGATTGCACTGAATCTGTAGATTGCTTTGGGGAGTATTGTCACATTAACAATGTTAAGTCTTCCAGTCCATGAACAAAGGGGGTCTTTCCTTTTATTTATGTCTTTATAATTTATCAGTGTTTTGTAGTTTTCTGTGTACATCTCTCATTTCCTTGGTTAAATTTGTACATAGGCACAAAATTTTATTATTTTTGGATGCTATTATAAATGGAATTGTTTTCTCAATTTGCTTTTCATATTTTTCATTGCTGGTGAGTAAAAACACAACTGATTTTTCTATGTTGATCTTGTATCCTGCAGCTTTGCCGAATTCATTTATTAGCTCTAGTAATTTTTATGTGGATTCTTTTGGATTTTCTATTTAGAGGCTCATGTCATCTATGAATAAAGATTTGCTTCTTCCTTTCCAAGATGAGTCCTTTTTTTTTCTTTTTCTTGCTTATCTACTTTCTGTAGAATTTCCAGTATCATGTTAACTATCAGTGGTTAAATTGGGCATCTTTATTTTGTTTCTGATTTTATAAAGCTTTTAGTCTTTTAACATCAAGTATGATATTACCTGTGGGGTATTTTTTTTATGTCCTTTATCATGTTGAGGAAATTCCCTTCTGTTCCTAGTTTGTTGAGTGCTTTTATCATGTAAGGATGTTGGATAGTCAAATGATTTTACTGCACCATTCAAATGATCATGTCTTTATTTTCTCTTCATTTTATAATGTGGTGCATTATATTAGATGATTTTCTTATGTTGAATCACCCTTGCATTCTTGAGGTAAGTCCTACTTAGCCATGCTATATAATCTTAATATACTTCAGTTTGTTAGTATTTTGTTGAGGATTTTTGCATCTAGTTAGTCTGTGGTTTTCATTTCTTGTGGTATGAATTTATTTTTATTTATTTTATTTATTGTTATTTTAATTTTTTTAAACAGTTGCTCTTTTTTTATTTTACATTTTCTCAATGTTCCATTTGTGGTTATTGTTTTTATTGAGGTATAACTGATATACAATCTTATATAACTTTCAAGTATACAACATAGTGGTTCAGCAGTTACTCACATTATTAAATCCTCACCCCAACTAGTCCAGTTACTGTTAACGTAGATGTTACAGATATATATATATACATATTGTCCATGCTCTACTATCCCCTACACTCTACCGTTTTGTGCTGCTTTATCCTCCTCACCCTACCCACGCCACCCATCCCAACCTCTCCCCCATGGTAATCACCATTCACTTCTCAGTGTCTATGAGTCAGCTGCTGTTTTGTTCCTTCTGTTTTGCTTTGTATTTATATTCCGTAACTAGGTTAAATCATATAGTATTTGGTTTTCTCTTCCTGGCTTATTTCACTTAGCATAATACCCCCTAGATACATCCATGTTGTTGCAAATGGCAGATTTATTTTCTTTTTATGGTTGAATAATACTCCATTGTGTATCTGTACTGCCTCTTTTTTTTATTTTTCATTTTGCTATGATTAATATACAATCACATGAGCAATATTATGGTTACTACACTCCCCCTATTATCAAGTCCCCACTACCTACCCCATTACAGTCACTGTCCAACAGCGTTGTAAGATGCTATAGAATCACTTCTTGTATTCTCTGGGTTATACTGCCTTCCCCATATGCCACCCCCACCCCCTGCTACATTATGTGTGCTAGTCATAATACCCTTTTTCCCCCTTATACCTCCCTTCCCACCCATCCTCCCCAGTCCCTTTCCCTTTGGTAACTGTTAGTCCATTCTTGGGTTCTGTGAGTCTGCTGATGTTTTGTTCCTTCAGTTTTCTCTTTGTTCTTGTACTCCACAGATAAGTGAAATCATCTGATACTTGTCTTTCTCCACATGGCTTATTTCACTGAGCATAATAACCTCTAGCTCCATCCATGTTGTTGCAAATGGTAGGATTTGTTTTCTTCTTATGGCTGAATAATATTCCATGGTGCACATCTTCTTTATCCATTCATCTACTGATGGACACTTAGGTTGCTTCCATTTCTTGGCTATTGTAAATAGTGCTGCGATAAACATAGGGGTGCATATGTCTTTTTCAAACTGGGCTCCTGCATTCTTAGGGTAAATTCGTAGGAGTGGAATTCCTGGGTCAAATGGTATTTCTATTTTGAGTTTTTTGAGGAACCTCCATACTGCTTTCCACAATGGTTGAGCTAATTTGCATTCGCACCAGCAGTGTAGGAGGGTTCCCTTTTCTCCACATCCTCGCCAACATTTGTTGTTGTTTGTGTTTTGGATGTTGGCCATCCTCACTGGTGTGAGGTGATATCTCATTGTGGTTTTAATTTGCATTTCTGTGATGATTAGCGATGTTGAGCATCTTTTCATGTGCCTGTTGGCCATCTGAATTTCTTCTTTAGAGAAGTGTCTATTCATGTCCTCTGCCCATTTCTTAATTGGATTATTTGCTTTTTGTTTGTTAAGGTGCGTGAGTTCTTTATGTATTTTGGATGTCAACCCCTTATCAGATACATCATTTATGAATATATTTTCCAAATTATAGGGTGTCTTTTTTGTTCTATTGATGCTGTCCTTTGCTGTACAGAAGTTTTTCAGCTTGATATAGTCCCACTTGTTCATTTTTGCTTTTGTTTCCCATGCCCGGGGAGATATGTTCATGAAGAAGTCACTCATGTTTATGTCCAAGAGATTTTTGCCTATTTTTTTTTCTAAGAGTTTTATGGTTTCATGACTTACATTCAGATCTTTGATCCACCTTGAGTTTACCTTTGTGTATGGAGTTAAACCGTAGTCCAGTTTCATTCTCTTACATGTAGTTGTCCAGTTTTTCCAACACCAGCTGCTTAAGAGGCTGTCATCAAGGTTCCTTTATCAAATACTAATTGGCTGTATATGTTTGGGTTTGGATTTTCTATTCTGTTCCACTGGTCTGTGGGTCTGTTTTTGTGCCAGTACCAAACTGTCTTGATTACTGTGGCTTTGTAGTAGAGCTTGAAGTCAGGGAGCGTAATTCCCCCTGTTTGATTCCTCCTTCTCAGGATTGCTTTGGCTATTCGGGTCTTTTGTGGTTCCATATGAATTTTAGATTATTTGTTCCAGTTCATTGAAGAAAGCTGTTGGTAGTTTGATAGGGATTGCGTTGAATCTGTAGATTGCTTTACGTAGTATAGCCATTTTGACAATATTTATTCTTCCTAGCCAAGAGCATGGGATACATTTCCATTTGTTAGTGTCCTCTTTAATTTCTCCTAGAAGTGTCTTGTAGTTTTCAGAGTACAGGTCTTTCACTTCCTTAATTAAGTTTATTCCTAGGTATTTTATTCTTTTTGATGGAATTGTTTTTCTGATTTCTCTTTCTGTTAGCTCATCATTAGTGTATAGGAAAGAAACAAATTTCTGTGTGTTAATTTTGTTTCCTGCAACTTTGCTGAATTCAGATATTAGTTCTAGTAGTTTTGGAGTGGAGTCTTTAGGGTTTTTTATGTACAGTATCATGTCATCTGCAAATAGTGACAATTTGACTTCTTCTTTACCAATCTGGATGCCTTGTATGTCTTTGCTTTGTCTGATTGCCGTGGCTAGGACCTCCAGTACTATGTTGAATAACAGTGGAGAGAGTGGGCACCCCTGTCTTGTTCCCGATCTTAGATGAAAAGCTTTCAGCTTCTCGCTATTAAGTATGATGTTAGCTGTGGGTTTGTCATATATAGCCTTTATGATGTTGAGGTACTTGCCATCTATACCCATTTTGTTGAGAGTTTTAATCATGAATGGATGCTGAATTTTATCAAATGCTTTTTCAGCATCTATGGAGATGATCATGTGGTTTTTGTTCTTCTTTTTATTGATGTGATGGATGATGTTGATGGATTTTCGAATGTTGTACCATCCTTGGATCCCTGGGATGAATCCCACTTGATCATGGTGTATGATCCTCTTGATGTATTTTTGAATTCGGTTTGCTAATATTTTGTTGAGTATTTTTGCATCTACGTTCATCAGGGATATTGGTCTGTAATTTTCTTTTTTAGTGAGGTCTTTGCCCGGTTTTGGTATTAGAGTGATGCTGGCTTCATAGAAAGAGTTTGGAAGTATTCCCTCCTCTTCTATTTTTTTGAAAAACTTTAAGGAGAATGGGTGTTATTTCTTCTCTATATGTCTGGTAGAATTCAGAGGTGAATCCATCAGGTCCAGGGCTTTTGTTCTTGGGTAGTTTTTTGATTACCGATTCAATTTCGTTGCTGGTGATTGTTCTGTTTAGTTTTTCTGTTTCCTGCTTGGTGAGTCTTGGAAGGCTGTATTTTTCTAAGAAGTTGTCCATTTCTTCTAGGTTTCCCAGCTTGTTAGCATATAGATGCTCGTAATATTCTCTTATAATTCTTTGTATTTCTGTGGGGTCCGTCGTTATTTTTCCTTTCTCATTTGTGATTCTGTTTATGTGTGTAGATTCTCTTTTTCTCTTAATGAGTCTGGCTAGGGGTTTATCTATTTTGTTTATTTTTTCAAAGAACCAGCTGTTGGTTTCATTGATTTTTTCTATTGTTTTATTCCTCTCAATTTTATTTATTTCTTCTCTGATCTTTATTATGTCCCTCCTTCTGGTAACTTTGGGCCTCCTTTGTTCTTCTTTTTCCAATTTCAGTAATTGTGTCTTTAGACTGTTCATTTGGTAATGTCCTTCCTTCTTTAAATAGGCCTGGATTACAATATACTTTCCTCTTAGAACTGCCTTTGCTGCGTCCCACAGAAGTTGTGGCTTTGTGTTGTTGTTGTCATTAGTCTCCATATATTCTTTGATTTCTGTTTTGATTTGGTCGTTAACCCATTGATTCATTAGGAGAATGTTGTTACGTCTCCATGTATTTGTGAGCCTTTTTGATTTCTTTCTAAAATTTATTTCTAGTTTTATACCTTTGTGATCTGAGAAGTTGGTTGGTATGATTTCAATATTTTTGAATTTACTGAGGTTCTTTTTGTGGCCTAGTATGTGGTCTATTCTGGAAAATGTTCCATGTGAACTTGAGAAGAATGTGTATCCTGCTGCTTTTGGGTGCAGAGTTGTGTAGATATCTGTTAGGTCCATGTGTTCTAGTGTGTTGTTCAGTGCCTCTGTGTCTTTACTTATCCTCTGCCTGGTTTATCTATCCTTTGGAGTGAGTGGTGTGTTAAAGTATCCTAAAATAATTGCATTGTTGTCTTTTTCGTCCTTCACTTCTGTTAGTATTTGTTTCACATATGCTGACGCTCCTCTGTTAGGTGCATATATATTTATAATGGTTATATCTTCTTGTTGGGCTGACCCCTTTATCATTATGTAATGTCCTTCTTTATCTCTTGCTACTTTCTTCATTTTGAAGTCTATTTTATCTGATACAAGTACTACAACACCTGCTTTTTTCTCCTTGTTGTTTGCATGAAATATCTTTTTCCATCCCTTCACTTTTAGTCTGTGTATATCTTTGGGTTTGAGGTGAGTCTCCTGTAAGCAGCATGTAGATGGGTCTTGCTTTTTTATCCACTCTGTTACTCTGTGTCTTTTGATAGGTGCATTCAGTCCATTTACATTTAGGGTGATTATTGATAGATATGTACTTATTGCCATTGCAGGCTTTAGATTCGTGGTTACCAAAGGTTCAAGGGTTGCTTCTTTACTATCTAAGAATCTAACTTAACTTTCTTGTTAAGTTATTGTGAACGCCGTCTGATGTTTCTTTATTTCTCTCCCTTCTTATTCCTTCTCCTCCATTCTTTATATACTAGGTGTTTTATTCTTTGCCTTTAGTTAGTAATTGGATGGTCTGCTTTCTTTGCTATGATTTTATTTTCTCTGGTGACATCTTTTTAGCCTTAGAAGTGCTTCCCTCTAGAGTAGTCCATTTAAGATATCCTGTAGTCATGGTTTATGAGAGGCAAACTCAGCTTTCACGTGTTTGGAAATTGTTTAATCCCTCCCTCAAATTTAAATAATGGATACAATGTATCGTGCTGGATATAATATTCTTGGTTCGAGGCCCTTCTGTTTCATTATATTAAATATATCATGCCATTCTCTTCTGGCCTGTAAGGTTTCTGTTGAGAAGTCTGATGACAGTCTCATGGGTTTTCCTTTGTAGGTGATCTTTTTTCTCTCTCTAGCTGCCTTTAATACTCTGTCTTTATCTTTGATCTTTGCCATCTTGATTATTATGTGTCTTGGTGTTGTCTTCCTTGGGTCCCTTGTGTTGGGAGATCTGTGGGCTTCCGTGGACTGTGAGACTATTTCCTTCCCCAGCGTGGGGAAGTTTTCAGCAATTATTTCTTCAAAGATACTTTCTATCCCTTTTTCTCTCTCTTCTTCCTCTGGTACTCCTATAATGCGAATATTGTTCCATTTGCATTGGTCACACAGTTCTCTTAATATTCTTTCTTTCCTAGAGATCCTTTTATCTCTCTCTGCCTCAGCTTCTCTGTATTCCTGTTCTCTGATTTCTATTCCATTAACAGTCTCTTGCATCTCATCCAGTCTGCTGCTAAGCCCATCGATCACTTGCCTCAGTTCTGCATTGTCTTTCCTCACTTCCCTCACTTCCTCCCTCAGCTCTTGCATATTTCTCTGTAGATCCATTAGTATGGTTATGACTTTTATTCTGAATTCTTTTTCAGGAAAGTTGTGCATTTCCATCCCTTCAGGTTCCCTCTCTGGTGTTGTCTGGGTCTGGGTGAGTTTTGTTTGTACCATATTCCTGTCTTTTCATGGCAATAGAAGTGGTCACTGGTAGGTGCCACGTATGTCAGCTGGGCTCTTTAAGACTTTTAAAAAGAAAAAAAGGAAAAAAAAGAAGGAAAAGAAAAGAAAAAAAAATGCCCACCGGGAGTAGATTCTTTTGGGATGCTGTAGGTGGTGCTGTTGCTCCACTATTCCACAGCCATGGCCGCACCACTCTGCAAGGCCCTTTGTAGCTCTGGCCAGGGCAAGAACGAATGGGAGGCTGTTGCTATCTGTGGGAAGTCTGAGTGCGGCTACTCTTTTCCAGTCGCCAGGCAAGCCGTCCGAAATTCCCCAAGACTCCCAGCCTGCTGGGTCGAGTGTGCTGGGATGATCCTGGGCCCTTGTCTCTTTAAGACCGCTAAAAAAAAAAGCGCACTTTTCTTTTGTCCTGGAGCTGGCTGCGAGGACCTGGGTGCATTCCCAAGCTCAGATCCTGCACCCTCTGTCTCTCCAGTCTCCAATACACCGCGTGATGTGTGTCAGTGCTCCTGGCGCAGATCACCAGGGCTGGTTATTTCGTGGGCCTGTACTTCCACTCCCTCGCGGCTCTGAATCCTCTCCTCCCGCTGGTGCAATGTGGTGGGGGAGTGCTTGGGTCCCGCAGGGTCGCAGCTCCATATCTTGCCCGCCTCGTGGGGTGCTGAGTCCTCTCAGGTGTAGATGCAGGCTGGGTGCTATCCTGTATCTTCTGGTCTCTTTTTTAGGAATAGTTGTATTTGTTGTATTTTCATAAATACGTATGGTTTGGGGAGGAGATTTCCACCGCCTTGCTCATGCCGCCATCTTCCCGGAAGTCCTCTCTTGTATTCTTTTTGAAATTCTTATTTTGTGTTTTTTATGTTCATTTTTCATTAACAATCCTGCTAGAGGTTGGTTTCTCTTGTGAACCTTTCCAATGAATTAACTTTCTTTTGTTGTTTCATATTTTATTGGTTTCTTCTTTCATCTTTGCTCTTTCCTTCTTGTATCTTCTTTCCAACTTCTTGCAGTAAAAGCTTGTTTTTTAAATAAATTTTAAATTATGAAACAGCAACATGTGTGTAGAAAAAATATAAATACAATAACATAACAAACACCTGTTATGTTTGTTAACAAACTACCCAACTTAATAAATAAAACCTTGCAAGTGTATTTGGGGGTGATGCGTACCACTTCCCATCCTTAGTACTCCCCTGCTCCTGCCCAGAGGTAACCACTGTTGAGGGCTTGGTGTTTGTAGGGGTTTTTTGTTTGCTTGATTTTTGTAGTTAGAGTGCTGACTCAGGAATTTGATCGCCTGGGTTCATAATCCAGCTCCACGTGTTAGCTGTGTAGCCTTGAGCATTTTATTTAACCCCTTTGTTTTTTCAGTTTTTCTTTGTAAAATTAAAGTAAAAAAAAGTCCAATTTGTGAAGTTTTTAGGGAATTCAAGTAATTAACATGTGTATAATGCCTAAAACATCCTTGGTTTTACAGATGCATCATGTAAGTGCATGCATGTATCAATAAAGAATATGTAGCATTGTTTTGCATATTTAAATGTTTTGTATACTTTCATGCCATAGGATTTTTTTCTTCAGTTGGTTCATTTTCAAATTGGAAAGGAAGATGCAAAGCTATCTCTTCATAGATGACATGATCTCATATTGAGAGAACACTAAAGAATTGGCAAAAACCCAACTATTAGAGTTAAATTCTACAAAGTTGGAGGATGCAAGAGCAAGTTGCAAAACTCAGCTGTGTTTATATATATAAGCCATGAAAAATCTGAAATGGAGATTAAGAAAACAATCCACTTACAATATTATCAAAAAGAATAAAATATTTAGGAATAAATTTGACCAAGAGGATGTAATACTTGTATACTAACAACAATTAAACATTGCTGAAAGAAATGAAAAAGACCTAAAAAAATAGAAAAACATCCCATTTTCATGCGTTGGAAGGCTTAGTACTGTTAAGTGGCTGTAGCCCCCAAAGCCATCTGCAGACTCAGTGCAATCCCTGCCAAAATCCTAGCTGCCTCTTTTATAGACATGGGAAAGCTGATCCTAAAATGGAATTGTGGGAGACTCCAAAAAGCCAAAGAGCAAAGTTGGAGGACTCACAGTTTCCACTTTCAGAAGTACTGCAAATGTATGCAGTAATCAAAACATTATCGTACTGGCACAAAGTTAGACATATATATCAGTCGAGTAGAAATGAGAGTCCAGGAATAAACCAATACATCTGTGGCCAATTGATTTTTTTTTTTTTTTGGTCAATTGACTTTTGACAAGAGTGCTAAGACCATTCAATGGGGAGAGAAGAGTGTCATCAACAAAGAGTACTGGGGAAAAGACATGCAAAAGAATCAGATTGAAGCCTTATCTCACACTATATATAAAACTAATTAAAAATGAAAAGATCCATGTGTAAGAGCTAAAGCTATGAAACACTGAACGACATATGGGGAAATGTTCATGACCTTGGATTTGGCAATGAATTCTGAGATAAGACACCAAAATCAAAAGCAGCAAAAGGAAAAATAGATAAATTGGATCTCATCAAAATAAAAACTTCTGTGTTTCAAAGGGCAATATTAAGAAAGTGAAAAAGAAAACTCAAGAATAAAATAAAATATTTGTAAATTATATATCTGATAAGGGTTAAGCATCCAGGATATATAAAGAGCACTTACAACTCAACAAACAAAGACAAACAACCAAATTAAAAAACAGGACTTGAATAGACTTTTCTCCAAAGATACACATATGGCCAATGAGGACATAGAATGATGCCCAGCATCATTAATCAGTGGGGAAATGCAAGTTAAATGCAGAGTGAAATAGCACATCTCACCCATTAGGACTGCTGTAATGGTTTGTAAAGGGCAAATAAGAAGTGTCAGTGAAATATAGAGAAACTGGAACCCTCATACTTTAGTGGTGGGAATATAAAATGGTTTAGCTTCAGAGGAAAACATACTGTCAATTTTTTTAATTACCATAATTAATAGGATTAATAGAAATAACATATGAACCAATAATTCCACTCTTAGGCATATACCTAAAAGAATTAAAAACATGTCTTCAAACAGAAGCTTGTACAAGAATGTTCTTATCAGTATCACTATTCAAAGCAGCCAAAAGGTGTAAACCACCCAAATGTTCACTGACTGATGAATGGATAAACCAAAGGTAATCTACCCATATGATGGAATATTATTAGTCTGTAAAAAGGAATTTAGTAGTGATACATACCACTGTGTGTGAACCTTGAAAAGATTATACTAAGTGAAAGAAGTAGGCCTCAAAAGGCCATATATTATATGAGTTCTTTATATGAAATACCTGGAGCAGACAAATCCCTAGGCAGAGAGGAAAGGACATGAGTGGTTGCCAGAGGATGGGGGCAGCAGGGGATGGGGAGCAACTACTTAATGGTTTTCTTTTGGGATAATGAGAATACTCTGGAACTAGAAGTGCTAATGATTCTAGAACCTTGTGAATATACTAAAAGCCGCTGAACTGAACACCTTAATAACATGGTTAAAACTGTGAGTTTTATGTGAATTTTATCTCAATAAAAATTGAAAAGACAATAAAAACCTTTTGTATTTGGATTTTTAATTGTAAATAAATGCATTCTTGTTGTATTTAGGGGAACAATACAGAAGTATTGTTAAGAAAAAGTTAATAATCTGGTGGCAGGGGCTACTTCTTGTGTCTTGGCTACTCAGTATCCACTCCCCATTTCTTTGTTAGTAACACAGCACTTACGTGGTTGTAGATGATAAGGTAATATAATGTGATATGATGTGATGTGATGTGATAATTGTGATATTTCTCAGCCTCCTATGCAATTAATTGTAGTTACAGGACTAAATCCTCACCAGCGAGATGTAAGGAGATGTTTGGTGGAACTTCTAGGACAGCTTCCCCAGAGACGCACACGCATCTTCCACCGGCCTTGCGGGAATGTAGACATGATGACTACAGCACCTGCACCACCTTAGACTACAGGTGCCTCAAGGATGGAAGCCACTGGTAAGGACGGTGGAGCAGAAAGGTGGAAACCTGGGCTGATGACTGTTGTTGATCTAGCGTGCTGTCAGCCTAGATCCTGATAATCTCTGAACTTGCTTTATGTGAAGGAAAAATAGACCTCCTGGTTTCTTATAACATCCTTAAGTCCATCACTACCTCATACCATATACAATGATGAACTCCAGAAGAATTAAAAACTTAAAAGTTTTAAAAAGTTAAAAGCTTAAATAAAAACTTAAAACTATCTGAAGAAAAGAAGATGGGATATATTTGTATATGTGGGATTGGGAAGAACTTCTTAAAACCTGAAGAGCACAAATCAACTTTAAGGCAGAAAATGTATTGATTGGATTAAATCAAAATTAAGGATTTCTGTTTAAAGAAGGGCAGCATAGTTCTACAATCATTACCACTGTTTCTTCCAGAATATTTTCGTCATCCTAAATTAGGGAGAAATATTTGCAATGTCTGTAACTGGCAAAGTTTAGTCTATTCTAAGAACTGCAAATAAACAGGAAAAAATAAAACAAGTAGGCAGAGAATATTAAAAGGTAATTTACAGAAGAATAAAAATAGCAGACACATTTATTTTAAAATGTGCAATTTCACCAGTAATTAGAGAAATGCAAATTAAGCTGAGATACCATTTCATACTCATTAGATTGACATAAGTTGGAAAATTCTATTATACTAGGTACTGGCTAGGATGGAGGAAAATCAGGAACCTTCATTTATTGCTGTTCGGGGCTGTAAACTGCTACAACCCTTTGGAAGAAGGTGGCAGTGTTTATGTGTGTATCCCCATTACCCAGCATTCTCCATCCAGAATGGATGAATATACACACACACGATAGACAGTCACCCAGGCCCATAAAGGGGTATGTGCATGAATGTTCACTGCAGCATCGTTGTGAGAGTGGGAAATTCAGGCCACCTATATGTTCAGCCCTGGTAGAATGGACAAATAAAATGTGATAAGTGGATATTCAGCATGAGGGACACTAAACTAAATATACACAGAGCAACATGAATGTATCTTCTAAAACATAAGTGAAAACACTGTGAAAAAAAAGGAGTTAAGTGGTGAGACACAGAATGAGAGCTCTGGCAAGTACCATTGATATAATTTGAAACATTTATGCACACAAAACACAAAAAATGTGTTTTACAAGGGTACAAAAAGTACCCAGACACTTAGTGTCAGCCGCATGGGACCATGTAGGAGCCTGAGTGAGTGGGGAGGGGAATGAGAGTGGGGATTGGGGAGAAAGTGTAAAAAGAAATAAAATAAATTTAATTTAAAAAGAGAAGCCTTGCAGAGAGACCAATGGTGACAGTTTGGAAAGTGGTCCATAAATGTGCCATAATTTACTGAATTCCCCACTGAGGGACCCTGAGGTTCTCCCACGTTTTGTGAATATGGACGTTGTACTCAAATAGACCTAATTTCAATGGCTCTGCTGTTAGTAGCTGTTTGCCTTGGACACGTTATCTCATACCTCTGAGCCACAGCTCTGCTCGTGTAGATCAGGAATAAAAACCTCTGCCTGGCGTGGCCATCAGGATGCTGTGAACTGCTCAGCACAGCATTGGGCACAAGCCGGCAAACAGGGCTTGCGATTTGGAGGGAATTCCTGGAGACAGGTCCGTGGGTCAGGAGCCCCATGAGGTCGGGCCAGGCCCATCTGGCTCACTCCTGAACCCCACTAGCACGTGGCACCCTGCCACCCTCAGTGACTATTCCCTTGAATGATGTGGTTTCTAAGTGAGCACTTTCAGGGGTAACATCTTCCATGACATCTAAAGACCTAATCAGGTTGCCGGTCACTCTTCCATGTCCATTTAGTATCATTTGTACCTGATGCCTCTTCACACAGCCTGTATAAGTGTCTAACGTTCATGCCCCTAATTCATGGTTTATGTTAGGGCCAGAGATGATGAGAAGCCCCCTTTCCCCCTCAGAACACTCAAGGACAACATCTCCCAGATGCTGCGTCAAGATCACTAAGTCCCCCCGCACAGGACGGCCTGTCCATGCCAGGCGGGCACAGGAGCGCTGGAGTGACCGCTGCGCAACACCGACCGAGTTGTGGGATCACGTTATGCTCAGCCTGCAAGATGGCCTAAGGCCGTCCGCTCCAGTGGCCATAGAAAGCACTTTAAGAACTAAGTAAGGTCATGTGAAGGTACCTTGAAAAGGATAAAATGATATGATTAGTAATTATTTAAGAAATGGAGTTATTCTTAACACTATTTCAATTAGTAACGTGTTTGAGGAGGGAGTTCAGGCGAAGATGCAGTCGGCTCTTCAGGGACGGCCTTCTTGTGTTCTGGCCAAGCGGGGGGCGGGGCGGGGAGGACGGTGTTTGTGCCGATTGCCTGTGGGGGACAGAGATCCCCCTGGGCTCTGCGCAGTGAGCCAGCCCAGCCCAGCCTCCGTTCTGCTGCACACGCTCTTAAGACCACTCGCTCCACCAAACACCCGGGCCAGGGACACAGACACGGCCGAATCCTGAAGCCGAAGGTATATTTCCAAAAACAATCTCAGGCTTTTATTAATGACGATTCCAGGGTACAGGAAAGAGAGGCAAAGAGGGAAAAAAGATGGGAAAAGGAAAGAGCAGCTGGGGAAGGAGAGCGAAAAAGGAGAGTGGGGAATGGCCTTTTAAAGGTGCTGAGTTTGGGCTCTTCCTGCAGGAGCAAGGCTGGGGTGACATGGTATTAGAGCCTCAAGCCCATGTGTGACCTCAATTAGCTAAGACATGAGTTAGGAAGGAAAAATATTTAAAATGCAAAGGAGAGTTTTAAAACTACAAATGAATTACTCTTTAACAAAAGTCATCTTAGAATGGTCCGGGAGAGAAGCTGGAAAATAACCTGACTAAAATGAACCCTTTTGTGTGCACATCTGTGTCCTTAGGAACAGAATCCTCGAGCAGAAAGGGGACCTAAAGGACTCAGGCATATCCCAGAGCCCCTAGGCTGGCAAATCTTAAGCACATCTTTTTCTGTGGCAAAAGAGTTCACCAGTACGTCATCATGCCGAAATCTCAGCGTCAGACACAATTTCTCTTGCTTTTAAAAGTCTATTTTTGCTTTTCATAAATAAGGAGCATCTGCTCTGGAAGCATGACCTTTAAAGTCCCAGCAGAATAGTGACTCGATTGACTGGAAGGAAAGAACAAAGCCTCCCTTTCCTCACTTCTTGAACAAGCTGACGCCTTGGCCGTTCTCGTAGGACCTGTTTCCTCCTGCTCCTCCTTTAAAAACTGCACGTGCTGCATGTCCTCTTGCAGAGGTCAGCAGATCGGGGAAGACCCTCCGGGAGGAACCGTCCAGGCCGTACTCGGCAGAAAGCTTACTTCCAACGCTTCTCTGTCCCAGTTTCCCTTTTGTGACACCCCCTGCAAACTGCCTTCAGCTTTCAGAGACTTTGTAACAGGGAGAGCTACTCCGGGAACACCCAGGCTTATCCAGCCTTTTCCATTCTGAGTCTGTGGTGTTGAATTTTTATATGTATTTGATGTACTTACTGCCATGAATTTAGCCTTTTTCTAGTTCATCAGATCCTATGCTCATTAGAACTGACATGTGAGCCAGGCTCATGGTCCATGCAGCCAGGATTCTTTTTCCAACAGAAATCACTTTTAGCAGCAGAAATAAGTTTTAAGGATCTTGGTTGTCTTCCCTGACATGAATGTCAAAAGTTAGAGTCCCTTCCAGACAGCATAGATTCCCTTAATTTCCATGTATTATTCTGCTTCTTAAATTTCAATATTTTTAACTCTTACGCATCTTAGGAGTAATGATTATGTGAGTCATGAACTACGTATTTTTTTCTTTTATTGGTCCTATAGTTACCTCTTTTAAGATTCAAACTCCTCATCTCTAATTCTTGAATTCTATTCTACATTGTAAACCTGTATTTCCCATTCTGACAAACTTATCAAGAAAAGATTAATTTAGAATTTACATGCAAAATGGGCACAAAACGAATTCTCAGTAATATCGCTGTCAAACAGCTCCCAAATAAATGAGGTATCTTAAATAAAACATATCTAAAAGCTTCTCTACCAGGATCAGAAGTTGAGGATTAGACTTTGTTTTTGTTTTTTGGTTCCCCTTCCCTTTATAGGTCAAGCTAACATTAAGGCAACGCTTGAATTCTGAGAATGTGCACTTGTATATGAGGAGGACTGACAGCTCAGGAGCAATTTCCACGGCAGGAGAAAGCCCGCGCCAGGTGGCCCGGTGAGAGCTGTTGTGAAATTCAGGGAGAAGGGGCAGCAAACTGGGTGCAGGTTGGCAATGAGAACAGCCAGATTTTCTTTAAGAATCAAGTCTTGACTCTTTTTTCAATATTCTGATCATTCAAGCCAGGCCAAGGTGGGAGCCATCTATGCATCATAAGAGCAATTCCTAAAAATCATTAAGTACCCAAACAGCCTCTCTCTGGATGCTCCCATGCCTAAAATGCCCTATAAATGGCATGCCCTTTGAGTTCAATACTGTCCTCTCAAGGCTCCTCCTAAAATGCAATTAGTGCTGGATCAGCTTAACCTTCCCAGGTCAGAAGAGACCCTTGAAGGGAGGAAAACACCCTGAAGAGTAGTTGAGGTGCTGAATTCAAACTTGATGTTACAGCCACTTTGGCTTGTGGGGTAGAGGGGTTGTCAGGCTCAGGTTGAGAATCTAGCTGGTCTGGCATTTTCTCCAGAATTTTCTGAGTGGCTGATGTCAACAGCTTCTCACTTTAGGTATAGCTAAGAAGAAGAATCCTTTTCCATCTTGGCTGATCTATTCCCGGGCTACAAACTGCTCTGTATGCATAGCACAGGGACTGAAAGAAATGCTGGAATGATTGAGCACCAACCACCCACAGACCAGACAACTCACGGAAGACGATGGGCAGTGTCTGTCTGTTTCTTTCACCTAGAGGAATGCAAGAGGACAAGCACTTCTATGAGTAGGAGACAGTGAGATGGGTATCAGGGAGAACTTCCGAATGGAAAGAGGAGCTATCTGATGGCAGCTCAGTTCCTCAGCTCCCTTAAGGTGTAAATGAAAAGTGTCAGTAGTTACCTCTTCCTAAGGTAGTAGGTTGAGCTATGAAGGAGGATTGAAAAGTAGTCTGAACTCCTTATCATCCCTGACTCAATATAGGCACTCAATTGTTGACCTAGACAAACAGACAAATGGAATAGATTTCCCTCCTGACTTCTGAATGGAATTTAGCATCAAGATCTCCAGTATTTTTGCTACTTACTGTTGAAAAAGAACAGTTCTTGGGGTCTTCAGCAACGAGATGTGGCCATGTGGTCCAGCAGGCACACCAGAACCAGCTAAGCATACTTGCACAATTCCCTTGAGCATCTCCTCTCAAACCTGTTCTTGGGTGCGGATGCCATGGTCCTTGTGGAACATGTCTTGGTCCAGAGGAAGAGGCAGAGCATTTACTCCACTCTTCTGTGTCCTAATCTTCAGTAGACAGCTGACCCAAGGGTTATGTCTGTTTTCTTCTCAGATTCATTTATTTATTAGTCAATAATAAAAGGGCTCTAGTTTATGATCTTCAGTGAAGCTTAGGTCTTGCCCGATGAAAGACATGGTAATTGTTCCATTATTAACAAGAGCTAATTTTAGTTCATGAGATAGTAAGAATTTCTCATGATTTAGAGATGGGCATAGTGGTCATATGACTCTCTTCTGAAATCTTCTAGTTTCCATTACTAAATATGGGTACCCATCCACTGATTTAATCCCTTTTTGGGTAAACATTTTGTATATCTCTAGCCTGTTCCACCTAAACTTACTTGGGCTTATGTGAAGTTTTCTTTGTTGTGTATTCACCTCCTCTAACTCACATATTTGTATCTTCTGTATTTGGGTGATGACTATATTCCCTCTTTCCATTCTTTTCATGATTTGATAAGCTCATCATGTTCTTCCCCAAACTTCATCTTTCTGGATTACGAGTTTTCATCTGGGAGGGAAGAATATAAAAGAAATGGGAGGAAATTTACCAGAAACTTCTGGGCTTTTCCAAACACAGTGGGTCTGCTCTCTCTTTCCCTGAGATTATCAAAACCTTGGCTGGGGAAATTTGTATTTTGAGAATTTCTATTTGTAATTCTAATGGCAAACACCCTCTATGCTATTGTAACCACTATGCCGAATGGAAAAAACCTAGTTTTTTTGTTTTTCCTAAGGCGCAGCCTTCATTTCTGTGATAGTTCATGTTTGACCCTCAGGTGGAATAAAGTTTCCAGTCATTGTGGGACTTACAGTGATTGGGGTTGCAATGAAAGTTTGCAGCCATAAAAATTAAATTGGTGCTGAACTCTGAAGCCTGGAGAATTATTAGACCCTCCCTGATACAGGTCAACCTTATCCAGTAGCATCTTTACTTTGCTTTTTTCCCAGCGGTTTTCCCTGGACAGATTCCTCAGGTGACTAAAGGCAACCAGAGATGGAAGGGGCCAACAGCAGCCCCTGGGAGTGCTTCATCCTGCTGGGTGTGTCTGACCATCCCCGGCTGGAGATGATCTTTTTCACTGTCGTCCTCTGCTCTTACTTGCTCACCCTAGGTGGGAACTCAACCGTCATTCTGCTTTCCCGCCTGGATGCCCGGCTCCACACACCCATGTTCTTCCTCCTCAGCAGCCTCTCCTCCCTGGACCTTGCCTTTACTACTAGCCCGGTCCCCCAAATGCTAATCAACTTATGGGGGCCAGACAAAACCATCAGTTTTGGTGGCTGCGTGACCCAGCTCTATGTATTCCTCTGGCTAGGAGCTACTGGGTGCATCCTGGTTGTGGCGATGGCATTTGACCGCTACGTGGCAGTTTGCCAGCCCCTGCACTACACTGCCATCATGAACCCTCGGCTCTGCAGGCTGCTGGCTGCCACTGCCTGGCTTGGGGGCCTGGGCAACTCTGTGATCCAGTCAACGTTCACTCTGCAGCTCCCACGGTGTGGGCACCGGAGGGTGGACAGCTTCCTGTGTGAGGTGCCTGCCATGATCAAACTGGCCTGCGGAGACACAAGTCTCCATGAGGCTGTGCTCAGCGGCGTGTGCCCCTTCTTCACTGCTGTCCCTCTAAGCATCACCCTGGCCTCCTACTGCCACATAGCCAGGGCAGTGCTGAAGATCCGCTCGGCCGAGGGTCGGGGAAAGGCCTTTAACACGTGCCTCCCCCACCTGGTGGCAGTGCCCCTCTTCTGGCTCGGCTGTCTATGGGCATCTGCTTCCGGCCAAGACCAGCAGCCAGGACCAGGGCAAGTTCATTTTCCTCCTCTACTCTGTGCTCACGCCCGTGGTGAACCCTCTCATCTACACTCTGAGGAACGAGGAGGTGAAGGGGGCGCTGAGGAGGATGTTGGGCAAGGGAAGAGAAGTTGGCTGAGAGAAGGGAAAACACTGATTGCCTCTTCATCTCTACACACTGCTTCCGACTCTCTCTCTGGCCGGCGGAACCCGAGGACTAACCCCAGTACTACCAAGGCATGTTCCTGACGACCCTAAGCCGCTGGGACGTGGTTAGTGCTATTTCTAATGTTTGAGACTTATTTAAGAAAAATATTCTACCATGGACTACAGATAACAGGGCAGATGTGTGTCACTGACAGCTCCAAAGTTGTCAACTTAGTACACACCGAGCTCACTGTCTGTTATCCACATGTTATTACATACTTATTGCATGTAATCAAGTTATTCATTATTTTAAATATTTATTTAATTAATTATTAACAACTGATCATTTTAAAATCAATTTAATAAATGTGTTACATGTAAGAAATATTAAATATTTTATTTTTCTGGTATTTCTAGGGAATTCTGTACTTTTCTGAAGAAAGCACCTCCACCTACAGTATCTTATATAATGTTACTTTAATTCCATAAAGTCAAGCTAGGTATTATTAACCCAAAATGGAAACCCAGACAGTTCATCTGTGTGCCCTACCCATCCGTCACCTTTATGCCTCTCCCTTGTCTCTTCTCAGTATTTCAGTCTCTCATCCCGTGCTTCCCATCCATATGTCCCTCGTCACCTTGTTTGCCCACTCCTTTATGTCTGCATCCCATTCTCCCTTCTGTCTCATCTAATATTTAATAAGAAAAGGTAGGAAAGGCCATTTTTTCTTTCAATTAAACAGTTTTATTTAAATCACACTCCTCCCACCCCCACCAAAGTCCCAGTCATCAGACTTGCTACCAGCATTTGGATATGGTAGTGTGGTTGGTAGGTTATGGAGTGCTCTGAGATTCTCTGGGGAAGTTTAGGAGCCCAGGAAAGCATCCATCCGTAAAGCTTGTCCCCTGCCTCAAGATCTAGTCTTTCAGCCCTGAAGTTCCCAGCAATCACCAGGAACTCAGGAACTCAAGGAACTCAGATACTAGAATGAGAATGCCAGTATGTGATTCTGCACATAACTAGAATTGCTAAGGGAATCCACACCTGCCACCTCAGTCCACAAACTCGTTCCCCAGGCAGAGAGGCTGGGCTAATATGAGGAAGTTGCTTAGCAAGTACATTACCAGAGAAAAGGAAATAAACTGGTTTAGGGCTTGTTTCAAAAGTCTTCCCCTTTGTGTCCCCTATAGTACCTAAACTCACACCTCATACATAGTAGATGCTCAGTAGATGTTTAGTGAATTGAATTAATTAACAAGCCTCACAAGTCCTTCTTTCTCACACTAGGAACTAACTTTGTCAAATGAACCATTTTCGTGTTTGCCGCTCTGGGGTCGTCCTATCCCTTCAACAATGCTGAACAAACAATGACAAATTTCCTCCTTTCCACATTTTCAAATTGCCCCCCAAAGACATTTTGTTATATTGCCCCGTCCTGAATTTGTTTTCCAGTTGCAGATCAGAGTCGTGACCTATCTTCTCAGTTCCCTGTACAGTAAGACTGACATATGTCTCCAGGACCAGCCGACTGCTGGCTTTATCTTGGTGAATTTATCCAAGTCCAGAGTCTTTCAGGCTCAAAATTTTTATTGATCAGCATACTCAGATTACATGAAGTTCTCAGTGGCCAAGCTCCTAAAGCTGGTACATAACCCATTATGCCAGGTGATTAATTCATGAGAACTCTAACTACTGAGGAGACTGAATAGTCATCTCCTCCAGCCAATTCATGTAAGTGGCAAAATAACTTGGGAGAAAATAGAAAAAAAATGGTCAGGAATTCTTCAAACATTCCTGGAGTTCTGTAGAATCCCCCTGTGGAAAATATGGGATATTTTGAATTTAACTTGAAATTAGGAGAGTGGTAAGACAGGGAGTTAGGCAGAAAAGAAAAGGCTAATTGGTCATATTGGGATGTAATGCATCATGGGGATCACATATATCATCAGAATGCACGCGTGTTCATGTGTATTCTCAATGGCGTTCATAAAACAATGTCGAAATTTGGGAAAAAAATACTTAAATGGGAAGCAAGCTCCTGGTCACTAAGGGCTTTGCAGTTCTATTTCTAGGGTTCCAAAGTTGTATGTTTGGTGTTTTACTCAGTGGAAATCCAAAAAATAAAAAACAAAAAGAACACCAGGACCTATGGAAGGCTCACCATCCTTAGTAAAACAAAAATGTACATTTGAATATGCTAGTCTGGTCAGTGGATTTAAGCCGTTTTAAGAGCTCATTTCAGAGCTCTTCATACAGTCTACCTAAATCCATACCCTGCCGTATAAGGGAGCAAAATGTGCATGATTACCTGAATCAAGGGAACGAATTTTGAACCTGCCCATGAAGGGAGCCGACTTTTCCTGTCTTCACAGGTTTCAGGCTCTATTCCATGGCCAAGTTCAGGAGATGTTAGAATAAAAGAGTTGGTGAGAAATAGGAATTGAAAAGTGACTTTGGCTTGGTGACCTTATGCTCTAGTACATGAACTCTACATTATAGACTAATTTGGAAGCACCACTAATTATTTGGTGAAGGGATCCAGTTTGACTACATCAATGATACTAACTGTACTGAATACTTACCATGTGTTAGATAATGATCTAAACCCTTTCCACAGATCAGTTCATTTAATCCTCACAAAACCTATACTGCCCCCATTTTAAGGGATGCACTCAATACAGACTTTTAAAAACAATTTTACTATACACTAGAAATAAACACTTGGGGTGAAGACCTTATTTACAAAAGTAACAAAAATAAAATAACTAAGTGGAAATTAACTTAAGAAATGTGCAGAACCTATTAGAGAAAATGATTGGATGTTACTGAGAAAATTGTCCTAATAGTAGAAAACATATATATATACATATATTTTTATGTATACTTATATATGTTTTATACTACTAAGAAAATTGGTTGAAATCTCCAACTGATTTTTGCATTGGGGGAAGGGAAGATTCATCCCAAAGATAGTATAATATTGGCTTTCTCTCTTTTATTTTTTTTGGTTGGGAAAGATAGGGGATAGAGACAAGGTGAGTAAAGACATGAAATGTAAAGAGGGCTCTTACTAAAGTAGCAGATGCTCATATCCTCTGAACACAATGTCAGACAAAAGCTAAAGAGAGATGTTCACTGGGAGAGCCCCTGCTAAAGCTATTGCCAGTGGTCAGAAGGAACATAATTTCTGATTTTGGTTTTTAGTTTTCCTTTTCTGTGTTGTAGCCCTATTATTATTAAGCACCAGTGAAGCCTTCTTATATGAACCCTGTTCTGAAAAGTGCAGGAGGAGCATTAAGCACAAGCTTTGCATGTAAGGAGGAACAGACAAGAAAGCAGCTTGGAGCAACAGTTAACAAGCAGCCATATATAAAAAGTGGAAAGGCTTAGAGCAATAGAGAGCACAAGATGACAAACAATAACTAAGGAAGCAAGAGCATTTTTCAGGGAATCTCAGAAACTTTGAGGTCTACATTTCTTACTTTAGGAAATATAATTGGTCACTCATGTATGAAAATATGCCAAATTATTTAGCAATCAGAAAAAATTTAAAAACCACAATGAAATATCCTTTTATTCATGAGCAGAAACTTAAGTTTCAAAATACCAAGTGTTGATAATGATAAGGAACAACAGGATGTCTTACATGCTGCTTGGGAAGGGGGAATGGTACAACCATTTTAACATTACTTAGTAAAGTTAATATTGTGTATACCTAATGGTGCACATCCTTTATCATTTACCATAGAGATAGTCTTTCACAGATACAGCCAATATATTTACAAAAACGTTCACAGCAGCATTGTTTATAATAAGCAAAAGTCAGAAACAACTCAAATGCCCACTAATAGGAGAAAAGAATGAAATTGTAGAAGTCATGTGGTGGAATACTATTCAGCAATAAAAATGAATAAAATACAGCTATATACATCAATTTGGATATAGTTCACAAATGTAATGTTAAGTGAAAAAAGAAAGTTGCATAAAATGTAAGATACAAAAACTTCCTGCAGCCATGTAAAAAGAGGTCTCATGTCATTATTTGGATAATAGAAAGAAGGGTTACCCTGGAAAGCTAGAAAACTTGGAGACATACATGGATAAATGATGGGATTACAGGTGATTCTTATTTTCTTTCTTTGTTTTGGTCCTGGCCCTAAGCTCCACCGAGAGACACGCTTGGCAGCCATTGCCTGGACCACACAATGCTGGCTGTTGGCCCTCCACTATGTAGCGCTCAAGCGCTGGTGCCTCTGCCGGCAGTTATCATCTCTGGCCATGAGAATTCTTTTTGACAACTCCTTCATGCAGATGCCTGCCACGCTACAGCTGCTCATCTTGTGAGCAGCACAGAAGTTCACTACTTCCTCTATGGCATGTCCACCTTGTTAAAGCCTACATGAAAAGATAAACATTTCAAGTAGTTCAAGGTCTTTGTGACCATGTTCATCTTCCTACTGGTCTCTGTGAGCTTGATCTTATCATCTGGGGCTACATTGCCAAAGCTGTCCAAGAACTGCCAAGCCAAGGACAAAGGAGCAAAGGCATTTGGAACCTGCAGTTCCCACGTGGCGGAGGAGGGCTCCTCTTTGGGACAGTCACCTAGGACTACCTAGCTTAAGAACAGCTACTTCCTTGATCAGACCAAGTTCCTCATACTTATCCTGTTCTTATCATATTACAGCCTAGCTCTACTCTCCCATCTACAGCTGAGGAACAAGAACCTTAAGGATGCTCCTAAGAAGTTTCTAGGATGCAGAAGGGACAAGTGACTATGGCCATGGACTGCTCTTGCTTCTCCCCTTGATCAGACTGTTATCTCTTTCTTATTCCTGTCAGTGCAGCCTTGTAACTACCCTGCCCTTTGACTAGAGAGGCAACAAGATACATTGCAGTTCATGACGCTAGGATCCAAGAGACCTGATCATTTTAGCATACACTGTAACTAATTAGCTATGGTAGCCAGTGGATCTCCTTTCATCCTCCGTAAAATGAATATAACCGCTGGCAACGGTAACTAATTAGCTATGGCAGCCAGTGGATCTTGTTTGATCATATGTAAAATGAATATAATTGCTGGCAGGAACTTTGTACATTTCAAAATAGTTAATGCATGTATCAGTTCTTAGAGGGAAAACATATTCAAGACGGAACACATTCCTGAAGGTTCATCAGTCTATTCCACCATCCACCTTGCTTCATTTGTATCCTAATCAAGTCCTCCTTCGTCGTGCAACCAGAGCCTTCATAAACGATGAGTGGGTGAAGAGGAGCCAGAAGAAATGCAGACAGACCACTTAGAGGACTCCGCTATTTTTTCCCTCATTCCACTTTCCAATTAATCCATGGGCTCGCTCTTCCAAATATATCCAGAATGTCCCATTCCGGAATAACACATACACACACACGAAAATCAGTATTGGAATATCCATCAAGAAGGAAATGAAGGAAATTATTGATGATATAATGGTACATTATGTTTATTCTGAAAATAAAACTGCCAGTTATTTTACAACAAAACACAGATTTATTGGGAACACCAGAGAACTGCAACTCGGGACAAGCAAGCTGGCAGACCCAAAAGCTTCTCGAGAGAATACAAGAGAGGAGGCTGTTACAGAAGAGGAAGGGTTTGGGGGACCGGGGACAGTTCTATCAAAAAGCCCATTGGAGGAAACTGGGAGTCCCACATGTTGGGGCTGCTCAATGGCTGAGTTGTGACAGTCTCTCATTGGTTGGGTTGTTGCTAGGGCAGGAAAGAACTCTTCCCTCCTGGGGAGTTCTAAAGTAGTCCAGCTAGTATAGGTGGTAAGGCATCTTGTCTCTTCCTTCCTGTGGGGTCTACAATTGACCGGGAGCGGTGAGCCTGGGAACTCCTCCTGCAGGCCTTCTGGTGCCGTGTCAGTGAGGCTTCCCTTTATCCATTTTCACGATTACTAAATATAGCAGTTTAAAAAAAGGGAGATTTATATACTGAAACAGAAAACCTTGAATGAAAAAGACACGAGTAAAATTACATTAAGGCCCAAAAGATAAACACATTCAGTAACAGTTATTTTCTGGTGAGGGAGCCTAGTTTGGGGGAATAAGGGATAGAGAGCAGTTTTCACTGCAAATGTTTTGCGGTACTTACGAAAAATTAAAATCAGAGGGGAAAATATAGAGTTAGACGTGAGTTCTAGTACTACTTCTATCATTAGCGACTTAAAAACTCTTATCTCGGTTTCCTCGTGGGAGGATTAAAACAGTAGGAATATGCCTCATAGGATTAGTGTGAGGATTTTATTAGTATGTACATGTTTAAAACTGTGTCAATCACACTGCACGCGTCATAGCTTGTTGATTATTGTCATTGCCACTTCTGCAAAACAGGATGGAAGTCCAGACAGGCTTAGACCGAAGACCCACCGAACTGCGAGACAGAAACGCGGGAAGGAACCCAGCCAAGCAAACAGACATAAACACCGCGGCGGGACTGACAAAGTTCCAGAGTCAGGGGCCGGTCTGCAAAAAGGGTGATTGGTCACAGACTATGACGCAGGAGGACTCTGCCCACTCACTGGCCCAAACTGCTGTCGATTAGCGGAGGATGGGATCAGTGCCGTGGGAGGGGAGCTGGGAGAGGGGCTTTGAATAGAGCGTGACCGGAGCAGCACGACCCGCGTCTATCTACGGGCCTAGCGCTTGCGCATGCGTCGTGCCTTCTGGCGGTCCCGGCGTGCTCCGCGGCAGCTTCCGGCCGAGCGCGGTGCAAAGATGGCGTGGCTGGTGAGTGGCTCCTGTGGACGCGGCTTTGCCTGGCGGGCCGGGCCTCGAGCGCTCCCCTGCGCTCTCTAGCCCACAGCTGTCGCCTGAGAACTAGGATCCGGGTGCGGAGATTCGGTGTGGCCGTGGGCCGGGACCCCCCCAACCCCCATGCTGCGCGGGGAGGCGCGGGCACGAGGCAGCCCGGCGCGCCGGCCTGGGGCCCTGCTGCGTTCCGACCCGTCTTTCCCCGGGTGAAGCACCTTCGAGAGACCCTGAGCCCTGCGGTTTACACGAATGAAACACACGGTCACTGAGGCCCTGTGGCGCCCTAGTGCTCCCTTGTGCGGGACGGTGGGCTCGCGAAGACCGCTCAGACGCGCTCTTTGCCCGCAGCTCGCAAGCTCGCGGCGTAGATGAACCCGCCAGAAACCGATTCTGGCGTTTAGGGCTGAGAAACGGTGCCTGAGGAGAGTTTATAGACAGGGACGAGGAGTTGAGAACTTCAGGAAGCAAGACGTGGTGGTGGTACCGCCTTGGTCCTGTGGGTTACGTGCTTTCTTTGTTGGTACCTCGTTAGGACACAGATGTCTTCTCGTTCCTACATTCCTTCTTTCTCAGCTCGGTGCCCTTCCTGCCTCAGTTAGGAGGGACGGAGACCGGCAATGCAAACTTTTGAGAGTTCATGGCAAGAATGAATCAGGCTTAGGGAGCGCGTTTTCTAGGCAGACGGTGTTTAGCGGGCAAGGGCACTGAGCCTGGAGGCACAGAACCTGTTCCAGGATAGTAGTGAAAGCAAGAAATCACCATGAAAAAGAGGGTGATGAGTTGAGCACCCTGTAGCCCAGGAACAGAAGTCCTGGGTTGTTCCCAAACTGACTGGTAAGGCAATCCCCTCACAGGAGAGGCATAGCAGAGGGGGCCAGAGGAAAGGAAAGTGGGTAAGAGGCTTGAGGGATTCTGCTCCTGTTTTGACTGTGACCATCCGTGGCCCATAGTAAAGGCATGAAATGGTGACAGTCTCTAGGCTTTGCCCTACCTCTCTGGTTGAGACTATTTGGTCCAGTCTGTTGGAGATGGCTGGGCATCCCTAGAATAAAGGTGTCAATTGAAAAATTGTATCGATTAATTAAAATGATCCAGGGGTATTTATAGAAAATATTGGAAACCCCAGCATTTAGTTCACAGTGGGAAAACTGGCTTTTCACAGGACATCTGAAGGGCTGAAGCAAACCATCAGAGGATCTGGATAGACATGGGGGTGTCACCCTTCGTACACACACTTCAAATTCATTCTCAAGCGGTCAGTACACTGATCCGACTGCCTTAGGCGCTGGGAGGTAGACACTAAGGTAAGAGTAACTGCAGGAAGCAGCTACCACACATGGGGTTGGGGGAACCTAGGGGAAAGGTTGGTTTATCACGACTTGGAAGGTTGGAGGAGAGGCTGCCAGAGCTGGGCCTCAGACCTCACAGGATGGGAGACTGGATGGGTCTGCCTCTGGTGGTGGTGATTCTGAGGGGCCCATGGAGGCAGGTTCTGGAAGATAGTATCTCCTTCATTCACTGCTTTGTATCTGGTTCCTATACAACGTCTGGCAATCACAGCCAGTCAGATATTTCAGCCAGTGTATTTTGTAATCATGCCTCAATACTCCAGACCATCCATGTAGTGGACAGACAGACAAGGGTTGGGAGTGAGTACTCTGTGTTCCTCTTTCTGTCCAGCAGACTAGGGGATGAAGCAGTGTGGAGGGTGAAGGCAACCTAATCTTGTAAATTCAGTGGGTACCTGGAAGTCCCTGGGCGGGGCAGACCCAGGAGTGGGAGGGTCCTGCTAGTGAGGCCTTGATGGCACTTCCACTTCCTCAGCACTTCACTCACTTTCCCTGGGGCTCCTCATCTATCAAGTCCAGCTCCTTTGGCCTGGTACCCACAGCCTGTCAGTGACCCATCCAGCCCTGTGCTGTTTCCCCACTGTGAATCTCCAGTGAGGCAGAGTGTCCTCAGGGGACCACATGCAAGCCCACCCCTTTGCCGTCCCCCAGGCTCTTTGAAGATGTTAGTTTTCCCTCTGTAGTCCTGAGGGAAGTATGTACCTCTGGGAACTGGCCTGCATAGCTTACCCCAATGGCCGTACCAAGGACAGTAATGCAAGGACACGTGGGGGCCCAGGGCAGGCTCATCCTGAGGAAACACTGGCGTCTTATGTTCCGTCTGTTGTATTTCTTCCCTAAATGAAACAAACCTTCGTCTCCTTGTCTCATATGTAATGGCCCAGAAAGTATGCAGCAGAAACCACGACTCTTATTTCTCACCATAGATTACTCGAGGTACTAAGACCCTGTGAGCACAGGCCAAGCTCCATGGACAGTTCACCCACCTTCACCCAGGTTTTCCCCATGGAGATTCCACAGAAGCTGAGCTATCTGAGCCATCTTGGGATCAGAACTGCTCCTCATACACCCTTTCTCCTGCAGCCCCTCTGTCTTCCTCAGTCCTGTGACCTTGAGTGCAGCCCTTTCCTGGCCCAATTCGGTCCCTCCTCCCTGATTCCTGCCCCTTTTTCCTCTCTGCGTACCCCGCTGCCCTGAAGCAGCTTCTGCACTTCAGTCCTCTTCGGGACCCTGCAGGCTTCTGCAAAAGTATGAAGTTGCTAATGGAGAAAATGACAGTCAAAGGCCCGAAGTGGGGACAGAAGCAGCTTTATTTTCATCAGAAAGAGCAGTGCTTATATACTTGTAGAAACCTTCACTGTGAGAGACCTGAAACTGGGAATGGGGGTGGTGGTGGGGATGTAGGGGGTTTAATGTAGATGTTACAGTTAGTTGCTTAGATTCGGTATTTTCCAGTAGCTCAGCCCATCCTCTCCTTTAACCCTTGTGTTGTTGAGAGGGGTACAGAGCAGAGATGTGGCCTCAGGGTAGCACTGGTGTCCAGCAAGAGGTGCCGGAGGTCAGTTATTGGATGAAAATATATCCTGCCTGTTAGCTTCTAGGTGTGTTTCCCAAGAGGGGAAAATGTCTGCTCTGACTTTGCACAGGCCACTCGACCCCCATACTCCGTTCAGAACAAGACTACCCTAGTGTCCCAGGAGGACATATGGGTCCCACAGCCTCTGCCCTTCAAAGCAGAACAGAAGGGCACAGACAGGACTCGGGGCACAGGCAGAGTTAGTGAGATGCAGCACTCTTACCCTGACTCCTGCTCTTGGACATGGTTCTCCAGTAGGCTGACAGTAGAGCCTACTGCTCAGCCTGACAAGGATTAGCCAGTTCTGCACAAGAGAGGGAAGCTCGAGGAAATGCATGTGGGCCTAAGGACGGGACCTGTGAGGCTTCCTATAGTTCATAGCGCATCTCTTCCTGGGATAGGAGTGTAGCGTGTAGCCTGATGGCAGGCCAGGGTGGAGTTCTTTATGGAGCTTTTTTCACACTGAGAGTACCTGAAATCTTCCCCCAGCGTGAGTGGGAGCTGCTGGGGAAGCTTTTCCCACACCGCCCATGTCTGGGTGGGCTCTCCCCAGGGTGGCCTCGCTGGTGAGCACTGACCTGGGAGCTGATGTGAGTCCTTGCACAGATGGCACAGACAGCTTCTCCCTGGTGTGGGTCCTGTGGTGGGCCATGAGGCTGGAGTGCCGGTGGAGGCTTTTCCCACACTCCCCACATTGGTAGGGCCTCTGCCCTGTGTGCATTCACGGGTGGGCAGTGAGGGAGCAGCGCTCTATAAATTCTTTCCCACATTCGCGCCACTCAGGTCTCTCCTGTCTGGACTCTGATGACCAACTAGGTGAGAACGTCACCTTAAGCTTTTCCCACATTTGTGACATTTAGAATCTTTTTCCAGTTTGGAGACCGGCTGGTGGTGAGGGGAGAAGGTTGAGGGCAGTTCCTCCCTCACAGGAGAGGTGCACTGGTCGGCACCCCTGTAGAAAGTCTCTGGTGACTCATGCCCTCCCGGCACCATGTCTCCTCACTCTCCTCTGGAGAATGTCTGTGGCGCATTCCGAGCCTGGCCCACCCCCTAGACTCCATTGAGCTCAGACTGCCAAACACAACACAAGACCTTCACCATGTGTGTTTCTATTTC
This sequence comes from Phataginus tricuspis, assembly GCA_029783875.1. Classification (NCBI taxonomy): domain Eukaryota; kingdom Metazoa; phylum Chordata; class Mammalia; order Pholidota; family Manidae; genus Phataginus; species Phataginus tricuspis. The sequence goes on along the minus strand of JAQQAC010010882.1, from coordinate 28,050,262 downwards.
CTGTGAGCATCCCATTTTGGATTCTCTCTTAATTCCATTCTTGACCTCAAAGCCTGAAAGGTAAGAAATAACATTGTAATGGAGAGATGGAAGGAGAATGGGATGAGGAAGGTGCTATACTGTTCAACCCCATAGAGAAGATACTCCTCCAGGGATCCGTCTTCTGAAGCTAATGACAGTAAAGTGTTGTGAGCCACCTGTAATGCGTCTGAGCTCCAAACTCGGCACTGGTACATGGACCCCAAAGTCCACCTACCTTCCTCTTCTGTCACTTTTTGGATGTTCTGACACTACGACAGAAGAGGCAGAGAGTCAAGCTGTGCTTCATCTTGTGACTCTGTCACCTATAGGATGTGTTCTCAACTCTTGGCCCAGCCTCTGGAGCAGAATAACAAAAGGCCACCCTGGGTTTAGCCAGCTTGACCACGAAGAGAGCAAGGTGCTGAGTACTCGGCACACGCAGGTAGGGAATGACAGGAGAGTCCATGCTAGAGAAGAGGGGACTGAGAGGGTCTGGAGGAGGCCTACCCAGCAACCCAAGGAAGCAAAGTAAAGGATCTACAAGGGGGGAAATGACCTGGACTCCACAAAAGAGGCTGGTGAATGCCAAATCAGGGCTCTAACGTGCGAGGGAGAAAATCCCAACACCATGAAAACTAGGACTCACTGCCCGACAGAAGGTCACATGTCAACATGATGACAAGACGGGGCAGAAAGGGCGCCCTCTTCACACTGGGCTGCTGGCCTCTCAGTGGACACGCTTTTGCCATCAAGCCACGAGTCCTACACGTCTTGTGTGGGAACAGCCCTGGCAGGTCACATCCACCTTACTAGCCAGGAGCCCTGAAGGCCTTTTCATCCTCGCCTGTACCATCCACACTGGCCCCTGCCAACCCGCCCCCGTGGTATCCCGTCTGCTGCCTCAGCTTCACCGGCTGCACATCGCTGCCTTCTTGGGCGGGGACAGCTTCGCTTGCCACAGTAGGTGCAGAGGCCCTGCCCTGAAGCTCAACAGCATCCTTTCCACATGAAAGATGAGGGCTTGGACGTGGCCTCTCCTCCCTTTGCAGTAACTCAACTGCAGGCTTCTGAACTTGGAGCAACACTGCTCCCCTGGGCCCACAGCAAGCCCTGTTCCCAGAGTTGTTCCCCAGCGCCCTGTAGATCTTCCTGTTCTGCTGACGAGTGTGGAGTTTTTCATAAGACAGAGTACCGAGAGTGGCCGGGAGTGTCTTGGTCTCTCTGTAGCCCCACTGCCCTCCTGCCAGGGGACAGAGCACAGCCATTGCACAGGGCGGACCCAGTGTCCTGGTGCTGGTGTTAGCAGCCCAGGAAGTTACATATTCATTTCTCAAACTCTGCCGCAACTGGTTGCCGCTATTCCTGAGTGTTTTCCCTAAAACAAAGTCTGTCATTGTCATGGAACAGACAGCCTCTCCAACTGAGAAGAACAAGTAGAGTCTGGACTGAAGCTTTCTTCTTTATTTTTCCCTAATTATTCTGAATCCCACTAATTTTTCATGCGGTGTGTCATGATGAGGGTAGTGTTCTCCAAGCTCCACCCTGGGCATCCCTGAGGGTTGTGGCCATGTGAGGGGACATGGTAAATAGGTGAGCCTTGGAGGAAGGCAGAGACTCAGAGGGGAGCAGACTTGAGTAACGATACTTCTGCCTACTCCCACCTCTGAAGCCATTGTAACCCCCGATCTGGCTCTTCCCTGTGTGTTTATATTTCCTGGCACCACTTAGCTGCAGGAAACAGCAATCTTCCATAACTGAGATCAGCAGCGTACATCTGAGAAGGGCAGAGCAGGCTAGTTGGTTACTTAACTCACAGTGTGCACCTGGGCTGGGTGGTGAGGGTTCATTTGTCCAGGGTTGGCAGGTGCCTTCTCGTGGCTTCTGCTCGTGATGCTCTGAAGGGCACACCCTCCTTGCCCCTCTGCTGCTAGCCCATCACTTCACACGTGTGTTACCACTTTGGCCTCCAGGAGTGACTTCCTGTCTGGTATCAACCTGACTGCCAGTTTGGCCCCTCCTTTTTCCTTCAACTGCCAGGTATGCATGCCTCCTGTGCCAGTTTCTGGGAAATGCAAGTAATATGAAATGGATCCTCGGAGGTCAGAATCCTGTAAAAGTCTGTGTAATAGGGGACACAACATACATGTACATAGTTATATGTCAGATGAACTGAAATACTCAAAAGTGGCCCTTTTAAAAATATTTCTCCTCTGTTCAGAAGCATTTCACTCAGAAAAAGTAAACATTCTTACAAAGTCTTCTATGTAGGGCTTCCCAACCCTATATTCTCAAATTATCTGTGAAGAAGGTTTTTTGGCATATAAAATACAACAAAAGCAGTTGCATAGTACAGTTTCAGACTACTCTTAAGTCTGGCAGCACTCGCTCCATTTCGGTTCCCATCTCCTGCAGCAGCGTGCTGTGCTCCAGCTCTGACCTCATTTACCCTCATCCTGTCTGTCTGCACTGGTCACACTGGTCTCCTGCCCAGATGCGCTCTAGCCTCAGAGCCCTTGTGCTGGCAGTTCCCTTCACCTGTAACACCCTAACCCCAGAGAGCCATGTGACTCATTCCTTCTGCTTCAGGTCTTAAGAGTTTCTTGGTGAGAACTCCTCTGACAGCCCAAACTAAAAAGGTAGCCCGCCGCAACCCTGCACCCTCGGTGATCGATTCTGCAGTGGAACCCGATTCTTAGGCTGACTTGGCAAGTCTGAGTTGCCCCAGCAGCAGCTGCTGGGCAGCAGCCACCTTCCATAGAGAGAACTATTCCCCAGGCTACCATCTTCATGATGTTCTACTCACAAAATCAAGACATAGCACCTAGTCAGACAATTGACTGCTTTTGTGACAGAAAGATACCTGGCTTTGGCTTTCTAGTTTCACAACACAAAAGAAAATCCTTGGTTTACTGAGACAACATAAGGGGTTAGGGACCACTTTTCCCTGTGTGCACTTGCACACAGCCAAAGGAATGGCTTTACGCTGGGTATCCATTATAACCTTTATCACAGCATACCCCAACAGTGAGGGAACAGGAACCCCTTCAATTTAAAGCTGGAAGACAGAGCCCTGTGTGGGGGAGCACTTGCCTGCAGGGGATCAGTGCCAGGACGCGTGCAGACTCCTCACCCTGGTGGCTTTGGAGCAGGCTGTGGGAGCCAGGGCTCCTCGGTGCCTGGACGGGCTGCTTGCTGTTAGATTTGTAGCTGTCTTGAGTGCACTGTGCCCTCTCCTTCCACCTCCTTCCGCTTCCACAGGCTTTGGCCTGGCCCTCTGGCCTCCGTAGCCCTGTCCTTCAAACTCCTGGGCGAAGTGGAGGAGCCATGAGGCCAGCAGGGCTTCTGTCTCATCCTGAAAGGCACAGATCCCGGGCTGCAGCCTTGCCTCCCTCGACAGTAATGGGCCCAGAGGCTTCTGAACGGCCTCGGAGCCTGGTGGAACTTGCCCATACAGCTGCCTGCTTTGCTGGGTCACCCAGAGTTTCTCATAAAACAGGCTCCCTGAGAGTGAACAGAAGTCCTGGCTTCCTTGGCAGCCCAGGGCATGCCTGCCACCTTGGCTGGCTGGCATCACCCCTTAAGTTTTCTTCTCCCTTTGCCAGCATCTCCCAGGCTCCCCCTCTGGTCCTGCCTGTGGAACTTTTAGCACTTTCCCTCACTCTGCAGCTGCGAGTGTCCGAAATCTGGGTTTCCCTTTGATCCAGCCCAGAAGTCACATTGTCACTATAAGTGAACAAGCAGGGAGGAGCCACGAACGCCCACGCCAGCGGCAGGGCCCCTGTTTCTGCCACTGATGTCAGGGAGGCCACTCAGGATGAGCAGCCAAAGTGATTTGAGAAAAAGCAAGAGGTCAGTCTTGAGACGGAAAAGGGCTCGTGGTGCCTCCTCGGGGACCTCAGCGTAGACCTGGAGTCGCAGTTGGGTTGTCTTGTTTTTTCATCTCTGCTGCTCAGGATACACCAGCATTGTGAGCACACGTCCATTCATCTTCCACGATCTGTGCCTCCCTGGCTGCACTGTCTCCCCTGCCCCCATGCTCTGCCGCATGCCTTCAGCCTCATGCCCCTGCTTTGCTGCACATGTCCACCCTCGGGGGCCCTCGGGCTCTTGCTTTCCCTTTCTCCCAGTCCCTGTCTCTCTTGCCTACCCTTAGTATATTTGTACTCATTTCCTGTCTCCCTCTACCCAGCAGTCTCCCCTCTGCCTCTGTCTCCTTCCTTCCTGGGTGGTTTGGTCTCTTTCTTTCTGAACAACAGAACACATCACTCTGGACCTAGATGGAATAAGCGGATCCTTACCCAGTGAGATGTTTGTCACCCCTGTAGGAGGGCTTCTGTGCTGCACCAAGGTGCTTTTTGTCCTTTCTCACAAGATTCAGCTCTGTCCTCACGTGTGACTGTTCCCTGTAACAACAGTGGCGTCTGCTGCTATGGATAAAATAGCTCCCCTCTATTGTGGGGTGGGAGAGACAGGACCACAGTCATCAGATTGGGGCAGGGCAAGGAGGGGGAGGATCCGGGTGGGCAGAGGTACGTGATGATGTCAGAGTAGACAAAGTAAGAAAACAACCCAGAAGATCAATGGACCACATATAAATCATTCTATCATGCCTGGACAGAGGGTTTATAGGGTGAGAGAGTGCAAGGTGACATGGGAACCTCAGGAGACAAAAGGCATCAACCACAGGTCACCTGGGCCCCCGCTGCCCCCTGCACAGTCCCATCTCCTGTCTCAAAGACCTCTGACCTGGACAAGGATCCTGGGAGCCTGTGGAAGAAGCCACGTGGGAGGAAACAGCCGCTATTAGATGGCGGCTGCCACGTCACGGCCCCAGAGCAGAGGGTCTGAGTGGTCCTGAACCAGTAGCATCACCCGCACCTGGGAACTGTCACAAATGCATGTTCCCGGGCCTCACCTCCACTCCGGTGAACCAGAAAGTTGGGTGAGGCCTGGGGATCTGTTCTAACATGCTCCGCAGGTGAGTCTGATGCCCCCATAAGTTCCAGGCCAGTGTCATAGCCAGTGGCGTCTGTGTGTGCAGAAGGTCCTTTTGCCGGATTCTTAGCATAATAGCTTAGAATTTTTTTTTCATTCTAAAGAAATATGTACATTTTATTTTAAAAAGTGCTTAATGGATTTTGGACTTCCGGGAAGATGGCAACGTGATCAGGGCGGCAGAAATCGCCTCCCAACATTATATTTATCCACGAAAACACAGCAAATATAACTATTCCTAAAAGAGAGACCAGAATACACAGGAAAGTGCACAGCGTGCAGCGACACCTGAGAGGACTCAACACCCTGCGAGGTGGGTAAGATATGGAGCCGCGACCCGGTGGGACCTGATCGCTCCCCCACCCCAGCGCACCGGTGGGAGGAGAGGATTCAGAGCTGGGAGGGACTGGAAGTACAGGCCCAAGAAATAACCAGGCCTGGGGATCTGCGCCGGGAGCGCAGACACACATCATGCGGTGTAGTGGAGATTGGAGAGACAGAAGGTGCGGGGTCTGAGCGGGGAACGCGCCAGGTTGCTTGCAGCCTGCTCCGGGAAGAAAAAAAAAAAAAAGAAAAGAAAAGTGCGCGCTTTTTTCAGCGGTCTTAAAGAGACAGGAGCCAGGCGGAGGACCGGATCGCCCCGGCACACTCAGCCCAGCAGGCTGGGAGTCCTGGGGAGCTTCAGACCCCTTAGCTGGCGACAGGGAAAGGGTGGCCGCACTTAGACCTCCCACAGAGCTCAACAGCCTCCCATTCGTTCCGACCCAGGCCAGAGCTATAAAGGGCCCTGGGGAGTGGCACGGCCACAGCTCTGGAATAGTGGAGCAACAGCACCACCTACAGCATCCCCACAGAATCCACTCCTTGTGAGCGTTTCTTTTTTTTTTTTTTTAGTTGTTGGTTTTTTCTTCTCTTTTCTTTCTTTCTTTCTTTTTTATTATTTATTTGTTTGTTTCTTTGTTTGTTTGTTTGTTTCCTTTTTAAAGTCATAAAAAGCCCAGCTGACATACATGGCAACTACCAGCAACCACTTCTATAGCCATGAAAAGACAGAGGAATATGGTACACACAAAGCTTCAGACCCAGACAACCCCAGAGAGGGAACCTGAAGGGATGGACATGCACAGTCTTCCTGTAAAAGAATTCAGAATAAAAGTCATGACCATGCTGATGGATCTACAGAGGAATGTGCAAGAGCTGAGGGAGGAAGCGAGGGAAGTGAGGAAAGACTATGCAGAAATCAGACAAGCCATCGACGGGCTTAACAGCAGACTGGATGAGGTGCAAGAGACTGTTAATGAAATAGAAAACAGAGAACAAGAATACAGAGAAGCTGAGGCAGAGACAGATAAAAAGATCTCTAGGAATGAAAGAATATAAGAAAACTGTGTGACCAATCCAAGCGGAACAATGTTCGCATAATAGGAGTACCAGAGGAAGAAGAGAGAGAAAAAGGGATAGAAAGTGTCTTTGAAGAAATAATTGCTGAAAACTTTCGCACGCTGGGGAAGGAAATAGTCTCGCAGTCCACGGAAGCCCACAGATCTCCCAACACAAGGGACCCAAGGAAGACAACACCAAGACACGTAATAATTAAGAAGGCAGAGGTCAAAGATAAAGACAGAGTATTAAAGGCAGCTAGAGAAAGAAAAAAAATCACCTACAAAGGAAAATCCATCAGACTATCATCAGACTTCTCAACAGAAACGTTACAGGCCACAAGAGAATGGCATGATATATTTAACGTGATGAAACAAGGGCCTTGAACCAAGAATATTGTATCCAGCACGATTATCATTTAAATATGACGGAGGGATTAAAGAATTTCCAGACAAACGAAAGTTGAGAGAGTTTGCCTCTCATAAACCACCACTACAGGATATCTTAAATGGACTGCTCTCGAGGGAAGCACCCCTAAGGCTAAAAATATGTCACCAGAGAAAATAAAATCATAGCAAAGAAAGCAGACCATCCAAATAATAACTAAAGGCAAAGAATAAAACACCTAAAATATAAAGAATGGAGGAGGAAAAATAGGAAAGGAGAGATAAAGAAACATCAGACGGTGTTCACAATAACTTAACAAGAAAGTTAAGTTAGATTCTTAGATAGTAAAGAAGCAACCCTTGAACCTTTGGTAACCACGAATCTAAAGCCAGCAATGGCAATAAGTACATATCTATCAATAATCACCCTAAATGTAAATGGACTGAATGCACCAATCAAAAGACACAGAGTAACAGAGTGGATAAAAAAGCAAGACCCATCTATATGCTGCTTACAAGACACGCACCTCAAACCCAAAGATATACACAGACTAAAAGTGAAGAGATGGAAAAAGATATTTCATGCAAACAAAAAATAGAAAAAAGCAGTTGTTGCAGTACTTGTATCAGGCAAGAGATAAAGAAGGATATTACATAATGATAAAGGGGTCAGTCCAACAAGAAGATATAACCATTATAAATATATATGCACCCAACACAGGAGCGCCAGCATATGTGAAACAAATACTAACAGAATTAAAGGAGGAAATAGAAAGCAATGCATTCATTTTAGGAGACTTCAACACACCACTCACTCCAAAGGACAGATCAACCAGACAGAGAATAAGTAAAGACACAGAGGCACTGAACAACACACTAGAACAGATGGACCTAACAGATATCTACACAACTCTGCACCCAAAAGCAGCAGGATACACATTCTTCTCAAGTGCACATGGAACTTTTTCCAGAATAGACAACATACTAGGCCACAAAAAGAACCTCAGTAAATTCAAAAATATTGAAATCCTACCAACCAACTTCTCAGATCACAAAGGTATAAAACTAGAAATAAATTTTAGAAAGAAATCAAAAAGGTTCACAAATACATGGAGACTTAACATTCTCCTAATTAATCAATGGGTTAACGACCAAATCAAAACAGAAATCAAAGAATATATGGAGACTAATGACAACAACAACACAAAGCCACAACTTCTGTGGGACGCAGTGAAGGCAGTTATAAGAGGAAAGTATATTGTAATCCAGGCCTATTTAAAGAAGGAAGAACATTCCCAAATGAACAGTCTAAAGACAGAATTACTGAAATTGGAAAAAGAAGAACAAATGAGGCCCAAACTCACCAGAAGGAGGGACATAATAAAGATCAGAGAAGAAATAAATAAAATTGACAAGAATAAAACAAAAGAAAAAATTCAATGAAACCAAGAGCTCTTTCTTTGAAAAAATAAACAAAATACATAAAGCCCTAGCCAGACTCATTAAGAGAAAAAGAGAATCTACACACATAAACAGAATCAAATGAGAAAGGAAAAATAACGATGGACCCGACAGAAATACAAAGAATTAGAAGAGAATATTATGAGCATCTATATGCTAACAAGCTGCAAAATACAGAAGAAATGGACAACTTCTTCGAAAAATACAACCTTACAAAACAGACCAAGCAAGAAACAGAAAAACTAAACAGAACAATCACCAGCAACGAAATTGAATCGGTAATCAAAAAATTACCAAAAAACAAAACCCCCAGACCTGATGGATTCACCTCTGAATTCTACCAGACATATAGAGAAGAAATAACACCCACTCTCCTTAAAGTTTTCCAAAAAATAGAAGAGATGGGAATACTTCCAAACTCTTTCTATGAAGCCAGCATCACTCTAATACCAAAACCAGGCAAAGACCTCACCAAAAAAGAAAATTACACACCAATATCCCTGTTGAACGTAGATGCAAAATTACTCAACAAGATATTAGCAAACCGAAATTAAAAATACATCAAGAGGATCATACACCATGATCAAGTGGGATTCATCCCAGGGATCCAAGGATGGTACAACATTCGAAAATCCATCAACATCATCCACCACATCGACAAAAAGAAGAACAAAAACCACATGATCATCTCCACGGTTGCTGAAAAAGCATTTGACAAAATTCAGCATCCATTCATGATTAAAACTCTCAACAAAATGGGTATAGACGGCAAGTACCTCAACATCATAAAGGCTATATATGACAAACCCACAGCTAACATCATACTTAACAGGGAGAAGCTGAAAGCTTTTCATCTAAGATCGGGAACAAGACAGGGATGCCCACTCTTTCCACTGTTATTCAACATAGTTCTGGAGGTCCTAGCCACGGCAATCAGACAAAACAAAGACATACAAGGCATCCAGATTGGTAAAGAAGAAGTCAAATTGTCACTATTTGCAGATGACATGATACTGTACATAAAAAACCCTAAAGACTCCCCTCCAAAACGACTAAAACTAATATCTGAATTCAGCAATGTTGCAGGAAACAAAATTAACACACAGAAATCTGTTGCTTTCCTATACACTAACGATGAGCTAACAGAAAGAGAAATCAGAAAAACAATTCCATTCAGAATTGCATCAAAAAGAATAAAATACCTAAGAATAAACCTAACGAAGGAAGTGAAAGACCTGTACTCAAACTACAAGACACTCCTAGGAGAAACTAAAGAGGACACTAACAAATGGAAATACATCCTATGCTCTTGGCTAGGAAGAATAAATATTGTCAAAATGGCTATACTACCTAAAGCAATCTACAGATTCAATGCAATCCCTATCAAACTACCAACAGCTTTCTTCAATGAACTGGAACAAATAATCTAAAATTCATATGTAACCACAAAAGACCTGAATAGCCAAAGCAATCCTGAGAAGGAGGAATCAAACAGGGAGAATTATGCTCCCTGACTTCAAGCTTTACTATAAAGCGACAGTAATCAAGACAATTTGGTATTGGCACAAAAACAGACCCACAGACCAGTGGTACACAATAGAAAATCCAAACATTTACAGTCAATTAATATTTGATAAAGGAGCATTGGATATACAATGGGGAGATGACAGCCTCTTCAGCAGCTGGTGTTGGAAAAACTGGACAGCTACATGTAAGAGAATGAAACTGGACTACTGTCTAGCCCCATACACAAAGCTAAATTCAAGGTGGATCAAAGACTGGAATGTAAGTCATGAAACCATAAAAGTCTTAGAAAAAAACATAGGCAAAAACCTCTTGGACATAACCATGAGTGAGTTCTTCATGAACATATCTCCCTGGGCAAGGGATACAAAAGCAAAAATGAACAAGTGGGACTATATCAAGCTGAAAAGCTTCTGTACAGCAAAGGACACCATCAATAGAACAAAAAGACATCCTATAATTTGGAAAATATATTCATAAATGATGTATCTGATAAGGGGTTGACATCCAAAATACACAAAGAACTCACGCACCTTAACAAACAAAAAACAAATAATCCAATTAAGAAATGGGCAGAGGACATGAATAGACACTTCTCTAAAGAAGAAATTCAGATGGCCAACAGGCACATGAAAAGATGCTCAACATCGCTAATCATCACAGAAATGCAGATTAAAACCACAATGAGATATCAACTCACACCAGTGAGGATGGCCAACATCCAAAACACAAACAACAACAAATGTTGGCGAGGATGTGGAGAAAAGGGAACCCTCCTAGACTGCTGGTGGGAATGCAAATTAGTTCAACCCTTGTGGAAAGCAGTATGGAGGTTCCTCAGAAAACTCAAAATAGAAATAGCATTTGACCCAGGAATCCCACTCCTAGGAATTTACCCTAAGAATGCAGCAGCCCAGTTTCAAAAAGACAGATGCACCCCTATGTTTATTGCAGCACTATTTACAATAGCCAAGAAATGGAAGCAACCTAAGTATCCATCAGTAGATGAATGGATTAAGAAGAAGTGGTACATATACACAATGGAATATTACTCAGCCATAAGAAGAAAGCAAATCCTACCATTTGCAGCAACATTGATGGAGCTAGAGGGTATTATGCTCAGTGAAATAAGCCAAGCCGAAAAAGACAAGTATCAAATGATTTCACTCATATGTGGAGTATAAGAACAAAGAAAAAAACTGAAGGAACAAAACAGCAGCAGACTCACAGAACCCAAGAACGGACTAACAGTTACCAAAGGGAAGGGACTGGGGAAGATGGGTGGGAAGGGAGGGATAAGAGGGTAAACGGGGCATTATGATTAGCAGACGTAATGTTGGGGGGGCACGGGGAGGGCTGTACAACTCAGAGAAGACAAGTAGTGATTCTTTAGCATCTCACTATGGTGATGAACCGTGACTGTAATGGGGTTGTTGCGGGGGACCTGATGAAGGGGGTAGTTTAATCACCATAATATTGCACATGTAATTGTAGATTAATGATACCAAAATAAATTATAAATAAATAAATAAATAAATAAATAAATAAAGTGCTTAATGGGGCCCAACACCCAGAGATAACCATAGTGCTCTCGAAAATGCTGCATTAACTCAAACTTTTATTTCTGCAGTCCCAGATAATAGTGTTCCCAGATCCCCACCTTGCAGTTCTATAAAGGAAATGTCCATTTGATGACTTGGTACTGGAACTTCAGAGGACACTCAAGGTCTGTGACCCCTGGGGAGGTTATAACTTGGGATCTGAGCTGCCCTCGGGCACGGTGAGGAGAGGGAGCGGAATCTGGAACACAGTGAGTCCTGCCCCGCCTTTACTCAGACCCCAAAGCCTCAGAATCATATGCAGAGAGCACAGATGCTGCGAAGGATTAAGAAGAAAAAAACGCTCAGCAGCAAAGTTGACAAAGATATTGATAAGAGTATTGAGTGCACTTAAAAAAAACTACAAAAGCAAATAAACCTCTTTGACGACTTCCAGCTCAAGAACTGAGGCTTGCCAATTTAAACAGCATGAGGAGAGAATTTTTCCTCTAGGATTTGAATATAAAGTTATGAGCTAGCTTTTGAAAATTACTTAGCAACCTCTAATGGTAGCTTTCAATTCGGCAGAAAAGTGGGCAGTGACCTCAGGTACAGCCAGAATGGGCTGTTGCTGTGAAGGTCTGTTTTCTGTCCCCTGTGCAGAGTGGCGTTCCCGGGGAGTCTTCGTTCCATGCACCAGTGGCCTCAGTAAACTGGCTCACTGGTCGCCACTTCCATGCTGGGGATCAGATTCCATTTCTTCTATCCCCAGGAAGCCACTGTCTTGGACTCCAGTGAAAGGAGTGTCTTCCTGGAATCGGAATTGCAAGTGTCATGGGAATGCAGACTCAACAGTTGAAAAAGATGACTTTGAAGGGAGGCTGAAGGGAATAGAAAAAGCATTAAATTATCCCACATTCTTTCTCTCTGCTTCCTGTGATTTACTTTCTATCCATTTCTTTACTGCCTTCAGAATCCAAGGACCCAAAGTACAGAAAATATCAGAAAACCATTTTCTCCTCAGCCAAAATCTGTTGTCTAGTGCCAACGAATTACCCAGACTAATTCACGGTGTAGCCCAGCTGTTCCTTCTCATGTTTCCCACAAGCTTGAGCCTTTCCCTGCACTCCCTTTCCCTGCAGGACCATGACCCAACTGCCCAGTTGCCATCTCTTAAGGAGAGAACTAGGATATGTATATGCCTCCGGATTAAGCTTTTCATCACTTACACCTCCCCAACACCCTTCCCCACGATGGGAAATGATTGTTCTGGTTTGCCTTATGCTTTTATTTTCCAGCATTCCTTTCCCACTTCTAATGGCAGCATCTTCTGTTGAAAAGAATCCCTCTCTGTTCCATTGGCTCTGGTGGGGCCATTCATTACAGTACTCTTGCCCCACCACTGGTGCAGGCATTGACACAAACTAGGCCTGTCAAAATTCTTAGAGGTTTTACTTACAGGTGGGGTGGGAGAAGTTCTGGATTTCCTGGGAATTGCTAAATTACAAGACTGGAGTTGTCTGCATTCATGTCCTCCTCAACATACCACTCCTCCAGTAAGGGGTGAGTGTTTACAGATGTAAGTTACTTTTAAAAAATGGATTCAGGTTGCTTTTCTTCCAAAGAATTTGAACTGCCTTATATTCTCTACATTTCAGTGCAGCAGGAGGCACTAGACATATAAAAACCAAAGGCATTATTTTTAGCGGTTTTTAACAAAAAAATTGGGCTTCAGATCATGGTCAGGACTGGAACCTGTACTTCTTGCCTTACACGTTTTCGTTCATCCACGCCTTATCTGGATGAAGAATAGTTTAATGCTATAGTCTCAGAGGTGGAGCCTGCAGCCCTCTTAGCCCCTCACAACCTATTCGTAGTAAATTTCAAAATGCTGGTTTCAAAAATGTGTTTCACTGAGGCGATGACCGAAACCGCGGGAAGCGGGGTGAGGATGAGGAGGCGCGCTAGGGTGCCCGGAGTAACCTAGGGCACTGGGCGCTAGGCAGCTGTGCCTAGTGGAGTGGGGACACATCACAGGTCCCGCTGCTGCCAGGCGGGTGACAGGGTCTCAGGCCAGAGGAGTCCCGCTCGGGGGCACCCAGGCCTGGTCCATCGGCCCTAAAAAACTCTCAGCCGCAAAGGATTCCCAGGCCGGCGTGGGGCCCGGCAGTTAGGAAGCCGACCACTTAACAGACGGGGACACTCGCTGCTCTGCAAACTTGCTCTGCCGCGGGCCGGAAGTCAGTGCCGCGAGCCCCGGCGCTAGCCGCCCGCTGCGCATGCTCGCAAGCCGCGCCCTGAACTACAACTCCCGTGGTGCACTAAGACTGAGCCGGCGGGGCGCCGTCCTCGTCAACAGCGACGGGGCAGGCAGCCAGTAGACGCGCGAGGACGCCTTTAGCGCAGCCCCACCCTCTGGGGAGGAGCAGGCCCTCCCGTGGCGTGTTTCCTGGGCAGCCAGTGGGAGTGTCCGCGACGCGAGGCTTCGGCCCCGCCCGCAGCCGTGGCACTCGGGTTCCGGGTCCTCTGTGGCCGGAGAGGTGAGTCCGCTGCAGGTGGGCGCGGGCCCGCGCAGGGCTACCAAATTCAGCTGTGCCCTGCAGTGCGCAGCTTCGCCCAGCACGGGGCTGGCTGGGAGCGGAGCGGAGCGGAGCTGGCGCCCTTGGAGGAGGAACGGCTGGGCCTGAGGAGCCTCGGGGCAGGCAGCCGCCGCGCTTCCGTCCACCGTGCTCGGGAGCGTGAGGCTTCAGTGGCGTCCAGCCCCGGCGTGTGCGGGGGCCTGCCTGGGCGCACCCTGTGGCTCCCGGCGACATGCACGGGGTGGGTGTGACCAGGATGCGGGAGAGCTGGTGCGGGGTGTGTGGCAGCGTGGATTTTCCCCAGGGATTCCCGCCAGCCCCTTAGGTCCTGTTGCGCATTTCTTCCGGGACCTTGTGCGCTTACCGCTGAAGTGAAAGCAGTGTTTTCCCCAGTTTTCTTTTAGGACTTTATGTCTTATCTTCTTTGCAAAACAATTCAAGAAACTAGCGGAAAGACAAACATCCGTTCTCAGAGACTGTTGTCTTGAGAATTTGGGGTCAAGACTAGTGAATGTGCAGTTCTGTCCTCCCCAACATCCTCAGAGGAGCTTCGTGTCTGGCCTCTTTCTAGCATTCAGAAAAAGTGCTCCAAGGCCATGACCCCGAAGGCCTGACTGTTCCCAGGCAGAGAGAAGCCGTCTCCGGGGCCGCACAATGGCGGCCAAGATGGAGATAACCCTGAGCTCGCAGTCCCACACGCAGGCTTCCTCCAAGCAAGAGAGACACATAATAGCAAAGCTAGAAGAGAAACGGGGGCCCCCTCTGCAAAAAGACTGTCCCGATCCTGAGCTCTCCCGCCAGAGCTTTAGACGGTTTTGTTATCAAGAGGTGTCTGGACCCCAGGAGGCGCTCTCCCGGCTCCAGCAGCTGTGCCGGCAGTGGCTGCAGCCCGAGGTGAACACCAAGGAGCAGATTTTGGAGCTGCTGGTGCTGGAGCAGTTTCTGAACATCCTGCCCCCAGAGTTACAGGCTCGGGTCAGACATCGGTGTCCAGTGAACAGCAAGGAAATTGTCACCCTGGTGGAAGATTTTCACAGAGCAGCCAAAAGACCAAAGCAGTGGGTAAGGAAGGTCCTCTCTCCAGCTGCCCAGAATTTCTTTTTCATCCGGGTAGCGTTTGGTCTTTAAATCCCTCCCTGTGTAGAAGAGTCTAGAAATGGACTGGATGGCTTCAGACATTGCTCTGGCCTCTATTTGGGAACACACCTGGGCAGAGGTAACAGCTTTTCAGAAAACCCAGCTATTAGCACTCCAATGAGGTAGAAAATCAAGTGAGATTCTTGAATCTTTGCCAACAGATCTTGCCTCTTGAACTCTTCCTATGATCAGGATTCTCAGCAGATAGGGGCATCTTGTTGGGTAGGCATTTGACTGGGGGGAACTTCATTGGACCTGGTTCTACTGAGGTGGCTTGCATATTGCCTTTGGATCACAAAGTTACAGCTCATTTGGCCAGTTTTTGTTCCAACCCTCACACCCCAAGCCCTACCCCAGTCCAGACTTAGGCAGCAAGCAGCCAACCGTGTGCTTTGGGGATGGAAGTGCTAGGGAACAGGGTTGGGGCACTCCTTGCTGCTGCAGGGATCTCCTTACCAGGAGAGCCTTGGGCAGAGCAGTTTATAAGAGTGGTTTTTAATGGCTCCAACATACTGCTTCTTAAGTCCTTGGCCTGTTTCCAGCTGAAGTAGGGAGGCAGGTGGGCGTAGGGTGGGAATCTGCTGGGCCAGTCTCGTGACTGACTGATGCCTAAGCCTGCTGTCTGCTGACTTTGACTCCAGGCCTTGAGAAAGACCCAAGCTAAAGTTAGGGGCATCTGCTCAGGAGGTTTTGGCTGATTTGAAGCAGCCTCTTTCTGGTCATTCTGCATGTCCTTCCCTTTGCTTCCTTTGAGAGTTGCAGAATCTCTGTCAAAGTTGACCTCCAGGCCATTATCAGGAATTCCCAGGGTAAAGTGTCACTACTGAGCCAGAAGTCAAGCTGCCCTCAGTCAGTCCTTGTGCTGCATTCTAATGCATGGGACTTGTTCCCAGGTGGCCGTTTGTATGCAGGGGCAGAAGGTGCTCTTGGAGAAAACTGGATCTCAGCTTGGAGAACACGAACTGCCACATTTTCAGCTGCAAACTCCTAGGAGATACCCTAGGGAGAGCTCTCAGGAGGAGATTTCCCAGGCAGGATCCCAGGACCAGCTGAGCCCCCACCATTGGGAAAAATCCCCACTTTTCCAGGAACCAACCCCCAAATTGGCTGGAACAGGTAAGCACTCTATGCCTTCTCAATCCCTCTCATCAGTTCTTTACCTGCATCAGAAGCATCCTATAGTTCTGAAAAGCTGTAGACCAGATGTTGGGTTTTTCTAATGTTGTATGCAATAGTAGATCTTTATTCCCTAAAAAATTTCACTAATTAGAATGATAGTGATACTATACATAAGAAGCATTTTTTAAATCATTTTCTGTTAATAATATGATCCAGTGCACAATAGGAGTATTCTAGTGCCTAAGTTTCTGTCCCTTTCAGAGCTGCCCCTTCTGTCTTTGGTGAAGACAGATCCAGATATGACCACTGATGAATTTCCATGCAAGCTGTGGCTGAGTGTCATCACTTAAAATGGTCCCATGTTTATTTAGAAGGAGCCTAAAGAATGTTATACTCACTAGAGGAAAAGCCCCACTCTGTATTATTTTCTGCCCTTTCCTCCTCCAGTGACATCGAGCTTTAATCCCTTTGTCCATTTCCCTATCTGTCACTGGTCCAATGCCAGTATGATGGTTGGTCCTGCTCCACGCAGTCCTGTGATCCCTAAGACTGAATGACAGTGACATGTTGGCCCACCTTGGTCAGTTGAATACAGTTTACGTCAGCAGGTTGGAGAACAGGGTTACGAGGAGAGCCTTGATTCAAGATTTACTACATTAAATGAAACACTTTGGTTATTCTTGGAACTCAGGAATAGAAAAGATCTGGGGAATCCAGTAGAAAAGCATGGTGACCCTGGCTGAGTTCCTGCCCCATAACCTGTGGTCTTCATGGTCCTGAAGAAAGTGGACCACACATGCTCCTTTCCCCTGCCCCTGCAGAGGCAGCTGGGTGTGTGTGCGGTCTCCATCTCCTTTAGTTTGGTCCCTGAGAGGATAGAGTCTCATGTCCCTCCTTGCCAAAAGGCAATAGTGCCTTTCTTCAGAGCTACACTATCCACGACACTTGCCACTAGCTACATGTGGCTATTTAAATTTTATTTATTAAGATATAATTCACATACTATAAAATCTGCCCTTTTCATGTGTACTGTTCAATGGTTTTTAGTGTATTCACACACTTACACAACCATGACCCCTGTCTTGATTCCTGAATCTTTTCATGACCTCAAAAACAAACCCTTATCCATTAGCAGTCACTCTCTATCCCCTCATCTCTAGCCCTAGCAATTGCTATCTACTTTCTGTCTGTGGATTTGCCTGTTCTGGACATTTCACTGTCATACAACATACAATTATACTTAATCATACAATATGTGCTTTTTAGTGATTGCCTTCTTTCACTTAGCATAATATTTTCAAGTTGCATCTATGTTGTAGGGTGTGTCAGTACATCACTCTTTTTTTATAGCTAATGATATTCCGTTATGTGGACATTTTGTTTATTCCTCAGTTGATGGACATTTGGGTTGTTTCCACTTTTTGGCTATTATGAATAATACTGCTGTGAACATTTGTGTATAAGTTGTGTGGACATATGTTTTCATTCTTCTTGGGTATATAGCTAGGAGTGGAATTGCTGGGTCATATGGTAACTCTTTAACCTTTTGAGGAGCTGCCGGACTGTTTTCCGAAGCAGCAGCACCATTTCACATTCTCACCAACAATCTTTGAGGATTCCAGTTTCTCCACATCCTTGTCAACATTTATTATTGTCGGTCTTTTTGATTACAGCCATCCTGTTTGGTATGAAGTGGAATTGCATGGAGGTTTTGATTTTTTCCCATTGTGACTGATTATGTTGAGCATCTTTTCATGTGCTTAATGGCCAATTGGTTTGCCTTCTTTGGAGAAATGTGTATTCATCCTTTGCACATTTTTAATTTGGGTTAGTCTTTTTGTTGTTGTAAGGCTTCTTTATATATTCTGGATACTAGGTCCTTATATATAATTTGCAAGTATTTTCTCCTGTTGGTTGTCTTTGAAGCACAAACATTTTTAATTTTGATGAAGTGGAGTTTATCTGTTTTTTTGTTTCTGTTTTTGGTGACAAATGCAAAATACCATTTCCTAACATGAAGTCACAAACATTTACACCTATTTTTATTCAAAGAGAGATTGGTTTAGCTCTTAAATTTAGGTCTCCAGTGAGTTAATTTTTGCATATGGTGTCCAGCCTCATTTTCTTGAATGTGGCAATCCAGTTGTCCCAGGATCGTTTAGACTGTTCCTTCTCCATTGAATTGCCTTGACAGCCTTGTTGAAGAGCAGTTGACCTAATTGTGTGGGATGCTTTTTGAAATCTGAATTTAAGTAATTATTATTAAATATTTAAAACTCAGTTTCTTAGTCACACTAGCCACATGAGGCTAATGGCTGCCGTATTGAATAGCGCATGCGCCCACACATACACACTTCCCACATGGCAGGAGTCCTGTGGGATAGCACAGGCCTAGATCCTCCAAGTTGCCAGCAGGCCATTTCAGCTCAGTTCCATCCTGGTCCTCAATCTTGGTGGTCAGAAGTTGGGAAGTTTCTATAATTAGGATACACATGTAACCCCTATTCCAGTCTCCAAACACAAAGGCTGTCAACTCTGTAATGAAAGAAAATGCCAGTTCTCTGGATTTACCATTATTTGAAGAGACACGGTGGTTATTCAGGGTCCATGTAAATGAGAGTGTTTGCATTGTTGAAATTTTCACTTGCTGCCTCCTTTTCACTCCTTACTTGATACTCAAGTCTGAGGGGTTTGCTTTGCCCTGTTTCTCCTTTCCCAAGCCTTTCCCTAAAAGTAGGAAGCAGGGGAGGGTGTTGGGAAACTTGCTTCCTGATTTTACTGCAAGTCAGAATCACCCCTGAGCCTGTCAGCCACGCGGATCTCCAGGTCCTGCTCTTCAGAGGCTCTGCCATGTTTACCAAGGGCCCCAGATGAGTCTGAAGCAAGTTGCCAGTAGAGGATCACACTGCTTTGTGAAACCTGCAGCATAGTTCATAACTCTTTGCTGAGGTTCTAGAAAGAAACGAAACCTCTTCTTTCTAATTATAGAGGCCCCCAGAATGAAAAGTGACAACAAGGAAAATCCACAGCAGGAGGGGGTTAAAGGAGCAAAGCCATGTGCAGTGTCAGCTGGTAGATCCAAAGGGAATGGTCTGCAGAGTCCTGAGCCAAGAGGGGCAAATATGACTGAACCCCGGTTGTCAGGAAGGCAGATGAGCCCCTCAAATGCTCAAAAGCCATTCACCCACTACCAGAGACATTGCAGGGAACTAGAATACAGCAGCAGCTCCCTAAAAAGCCACCCTCTGAGAGAGCTGAAGAAAAGCAGAGGAAGTAAAAGAAGCCTGAGCAGCCGTCTGCAGCGCCTTGCTCACCAACCAGCCCGCTCAGCACGGAAGCCATACAAATGTGATGACTGTGGGAAAAGCTTCACATGGAATTCAGAACTGAAAAGACACAAGCGCGTTCACACAGGGGAGAGACCCTACACATGTGGAGAGTGTGGGAACTGCTTTGGGCGGCAGTCAACCCTGAAACTGCACCAGAGGATCCACACCGGGGAGAAGCCGTATCAGTGCAGCCAGTGTGGGAAAAGCTTTCGCCAGAGCTCGAACCTTCACCAGCATCAGCGACTCCACCACGGGGACTGAAGGCAGGGCTCCGTCCTTCTGCCCAGAGGGAAGGTGTTTGTGTTTGTCCTACCCCCACCTGCATGTGAATCACAAAGACTGTCCGTGTGACTTACAAGGAGAGCCGGAGGTCCCTCAGGAATGATGGAGCACATGTGGCTGGTGAGGAGTCCCAGAAGCTGAGGAAACCTGACTGCACGGTGACGGGGTGAAAGGTGGCAGGCAGATCAGGGCATCGGGTCAGAGAGAACCAGGGTCCCTGTTGGAGAGCAGGGGTAACCGCTGAGGGAGAGCCAGGATGGTCCTGCAGGCACCTCACCTCCCCAGCGTCAGCACCACCACCCGCACGCTGCTCCCTTTACCTTCTAAATGTGCCCAGGAGTAAGCTCTACACAGTACACCTCTGCTGCCGTTTATCACGTACACATGTCCTTAATAAGGATGAGCGGTCCTCTTCAAGGCAAAAGTTCACTAGAATATACATCCCCTAATGTTCTTCCTATAATTCTCGGCTGTTGCTAACTGAAGGTACATTTGTGTGAAGAGAGGGCTTCAGAGTCATTAGAGCTTTTATGTACACACACACACACACACACACACACACACACTGAGGGACCTTTTTATGTCAAAGCACCTTTGGTTTAGGAAAAGAAAATGTCACAGCTGCTGCAGCGCCCTCCCAAGAGCAGGGGAAAAGCAGCCCCAAGAAGCGGATAGCATGCAGACTGCCGAGGTCAGAGGGGCCCTGCTACTGTCCTTTCTCACTCAGGCCAGTAGCTTTAGGAACAATAAAACGACTGGGGAAATGAAAATGTTCCACAATTAGATTATTTCAGTACATTTACTAAAAGTCATAAAGGGTTTAATTTTGTGATATGTAAATTATACCTCAATGAAGTTTCTAGAAATGACAAAATATGTAAAATATTAAAGTCCTGGCACTAGTCCTGAGAAGGCATCTCATCCCCCCCCTTCATTTTCTCAAAGTGGAAGTTAAAACCCAATCAGTATGCAATTCTTAGTCACCCAGGGAAAGCTAGCCAAGTTCAGAGAAGACGTGTGGCAGATGGGTGTGCCGCGTCCAGCGGAAAACAGTTGTGTGGCATTCCTCCTGAAGCGCCGCTGCGAGTTGCCAGGGCTGTGGCCTGTGTTCTTCGCCCCCAGAATCTCACCTTCCTCCTGACCGCGGAGGGACAGGTGCATGCACGTGTGCCCTCGCTCTCCCAGCTGTGCACTCACCATGCACTTTGCCCCTAGGTCCCACCCCCCCCCATGCCCTCCGCCCTCTCCCATCTCACCGGAGTTGCCTGCCTGCAGAGCCTCGCTGACCAGGCCGACTTAGACTTAATCATGTGTCTCCCTGTTCTCTCCGCCTACCAGAAGTGCTCAATCTGGGAGCAGATCTGCCTGCCCCCCAGAGGACATTGGACATCTGAAAACAGTGTCAGTTGTTATAACTTGGGGGAGGGCGGGTGCTCCTGGCCTCTAGTGGGTAGAGACCAGGGATGCAGCTAAAGGCCTTAGAGTGCACAGGATGGTCCCCACGACAGTTACCTGGTCCCAAATGTCAGGAGTGCCAGGGTTGGGGAACTACGTACATGATAAAAAGTCTTTAAGGGCAAGAACCTTGTGTTTTCCATCATTTTCACTTTTGGACTTGGTCACACCCGGTCTAGAGGAAGAGGTGGTCAGTGACTGATGAGCTGAGGTGCCCTGCTTTACCCTCAGGGCCCATTTCTGCCTGAATCAGATCCTGGTGACAGCTGTCGGGTGCAGTGGACAAAGCCTCTTGTCTTGTGGTCAGAGAGAGACTTACTGGATGCCCAGTGGCCGTTTTCATAGCTTTTGGTGGTACTTTAGACTAATGCGTGGTCCCTTTCCTAACATCCATGTTAGGTGTTGGAGTTCATCTTCGTTGTCAGGTCTCCCTTCCCTCCCTCCTATCTACTGCTTCTCACCAGTCAGGGCCTCTCAATCCCTCAAGCGTCCCCACCTCACCCCAGGCCCCATTTCCAGGCCAGTTCCATGGCTGTGTGATGGCGTACCTGACCCGCGCCTCCTGTCTGCGCTCTGACAGGTGGCCTCTAGCCTAAGACAACACAAACACTTCTTAAGTCCAGACATTTCTGCTGTTCCAGACACCAGAAGTCCAGAATCGGTTTCCCTGAGCCCAAATCAAGGTGTCAGCAGGTCTGATTCCTTCTGGAAGCTCTGAGGGATGAATCTGTCTCTGCCTTCCTAGGCTTCCAGGGGCAGCTTGTATTCCTTGGCTTGTGGCCCTTTCCTCCACCACTGCAGTGGGTCTCTCCAGTCTCTGTCCCCATATCACCTCCTCCTCCTCCTTAAAAAGACCACTGTGATTACACTAGCCGCCCCCCCCACCAATAATCCAAAATAATATCCCCATCTCAAGATCTTTAATCGCATCTGGAATCACCTTTGCCATAAAAGGTAATGTTTGCAGGTTGCAGAGATTAGGGTGTGGACATCTTGGGGGGCTGCGGACCAACCACGCCTGCTTATGGAATCAACTTGGTTAGTCAAAGGTCTCTCCTAAGAGTGAAGGATCACGGATCGTCATTCTCCTTGGAAGCGCCAGGACAGGAACTCTCCTTATATAGGAGCTTTGTTTGCTTGGTATGTTTTAAGAATCCGTGTATGTTTTCTGTCTTCTGATTCAAAATCAATAATTGCTGAAGTCGTTATTGAATCTTAATCTCTTTGGGTGCCTGTTCAACTGTGGACCTTGAATAAATGCGACAAAATCGCCGCTCTGGCTGTTGCTCACTCCCAGAAGGTTCTCGAGCCTGTGACGCTGCCTTGCTTCCCCCAACCCAGTTTTCCTGTGGCCACGGAGGCCCCGCTCCAGGCCAGCAGCACTCGTGAGGAGGGTCTGAAGGCCTGGAGGAAGGCCCCTGGGCCTCAGCCACACCCGCAGGTCTGTGCTCAGTTCTTCAGTGTAGGGCTGCCCCAGCCCCTCACCAGCGCGAGCTCCCCCCAGAGGGCGTTGGCCTGACCTGCTGGCTTGCAGGCAGCAACCCCAGGAGAAAATCCTCCTCGCCTCTCGTGCACACCCTTACCTGTGGAGCAGCCGGCCCAGAAGGTTCGTGCCTTTTCTGGGTTTGCCCATACTCGGGGCCTTGCAGAGTTCTCTGAGAATCATTTTCCATCTGCAGCACGTCAGGATTTGTCAAACCTGCCCAAATACCACTACCGCTTCCAACAAAATTCACAGTAACTCCTGAACACTATCCAGCAGAGTGTTGACGTTTCCCCAGGTGTTTCTAAAACAAAAATGCTGTGTTTTAAAATGTGACCCATTTAAAGTGTACAGTCCAGCAATTATATTTAGAGTCGTTCCACTGTCACCACAGTCTAATGTGAGAACGTTTTCAACAGCATAAAAGGGAACGTCCCCATCATCAGGGGTCACTGTCCATCCTGCTCTCCCTCGGGCCCCCTGCACCCAGCACAGTGTCTTCCAGGTACACCCTTGCCGGGGCAGACGTCAGGACTCTGCACTTTTACGGCCAACCACACTTTATTTATCCATTCAGTTCTCGATGGACATTTGGGTTGTTTCCACTCCTTGGCTCCTATGAATACTGCTGTATGAACATGCGTGTACAAATTTCTGTGTGGATATATGTTTTCAGTTCTTTTGGGTGTACACCTAGGAGTAGGATTCCCGAGTCCTGTGGTAACTCTCTGTTTATTTGAGGAGCTGCCAGCCTTTTCCACAGGGCCTGCACCATTTTACATGCCCACCAGCAGCGTGTGAGGGTTCCAGTTTTTCCACATCCTTGTCTACACTTGTTTTCAATCTGTCTTTTTGATTGTAGTCATACTGGTGGGGTATGAAGGGGCGCCTCACTATGCTTTTGATTTGCATTTCTCTGATGGCTAATGATGTTGGGCATCTTTTCATAAGTTCACTCGACATTTGTGTACCTTTAAATGGCTATTAAAAATCTCTGCCCTTTTAAAATTGTGTTGTCTTTTTATTGCTGAGTTGTAAGAGTCATATATTCTGGAGCCAAGTTCTTATCAGATACGTGACTTGCAGGCATTTTCTTCCATTCTATTGTAATACACTTTTGCAGAATTGCACATCTCTTTGAAGTAGCTGTTACCTGCCAAATACAAAAGGGACCAATATTGTCACAATTCCTAAATTGCCAGCGAAACAGGAGTGTGAGGCAAACTTGCCTAAATGTCATTCCTGGCTCTGGAAACTCGTCTGGGGCCAGGTTAAGGGCAGGGCAGCTACAGGGACTCCAAGAACCTACCTTGGTCCTGGGAGTGACCCAGACTTTGTTCAATCTGAGGCAGCTCTATAAAGAAACCAGAGGAGTGGACTTCATACCAGGCTAAGCCCAGGGTGGCTTTGTGTCCAGCCCTGTTGACACTGATGACCTGGACATGTCATTTAAATTCTCCAAGCCTGTTCCCTCCTCCGGACATGGGAAGACCTGTCTTGCTTACCTCACGTGATTGGTAAAGTGAACACGTGTCTGACACAGCATTTTATTTTGCCTTCTGGAAAGTGTCGTATAAAAGGAAGACAGATTGTGCATCAAGTAAAACCGAGCATCCAGCTCTGCAGATCCTGGGATGAGCAAAGAGGCCACGGGAGTTCGAAGGAGCAGAGGTTCTGTTTCCCTGGCTTTGGCACTTGCCTACACTGTGGACACAGTAGAAAATGTCCTGAAAATGAAAAGAGAAGAATTTCTTCAGAGCCCTGTTAATGAGTGACATTGGTGTGCAAGAGAGAGGTGCCCCAAAGCAGAGGTACCCCCCTTTTGTCCATGGCCCTTTGTGCTGCCTTTTTTTTAACATTGGCTTTTTACAATTTATGTTTTATTGTGGTAAATATGCATAACATAAAATTTGCCATTTCCACCATTTTTAAGCATACAATTCAGTGGCATTAAGCACATTCACACCGTCGTGCAACCATCGCCACCATCCCCTCCAGAACTTTTTGTCTTCCCCAAATGAAACCTTGTCCGCATTAAACATTCACTCGGCTCCCCCACCCTCTAGGCCTGGCCCCCACCCCCTGTGGAGCTCACAGAAGTGGAATCACACAGCGTTTGTCTTTCTGTGACTAGCTTACTTCGTGCAGCATAATGTCCTCAGGGTCCATCAGGGTTGCAGTGCGGGCCAGAAGTCCCTTCCTGTTTAAGACTGAATAACATTCTGTTGTACAGATGGAATCTTTGATTTATCCATTCACCCATCAGTGGACACGGATTGGTTCTACCTTTTGGCTATTGTGAATATGTGCGCCTTCCTTTTTACAAATACATAATTTTCAAAAACACAAAGAAAAATTTGCCAGAGGGCCCAAGTCTTGTGACTGGTGCAGTACAGCGCTCCTGAGGTACCTGCAGGCAGAGGTCTGGGGAAGGGCTTGCTTGCAAAGATGGAGCCGAGGACTGGGGACAGGAAAGAGACCAGGGTGGCAGTGGAGCAGGTCCCTGACAGGAGCAGTTTCAGGAGGGTGCAATGCCCAAAGGTGAGTGTTGAAGTTCAGGCTTCCAGGGCCCCAGTGGGACCTGGGTGTGTCTGAGTGAGAGGGGACCCTGTACCGAGCCCTCGGCCTTGTTGGGAGAGGACAGGAGCCATGTGCTTTCGTCAGCAGGAGGGAGGCCCAAGTTGACGGATTCTGAAAGGGACAGTTTGAGGAAATGGCAGAGCCCAGGACGTGACACTGCAGAGAAGTATATGGTTCACGTGGAGCATGGAGTTTGGGCTGAAGACAGTGGCATGAGGAGGAGTTGTAAAGCACTGGTTTTACCTTTTGGAAAACGTCAAGGAAGGAGCACCTGGAGACAGCTCAGTGTAGCCAAGTGTCTCAGTCTGTCTGAGCCACTGTAACAAAATACCAGACTCAGGCTCATAAGCAATAGACGTGTATATTTCTAACGGTTCTGGAGGCTGGAAGTCTGAGGTCAGGTGCCAGCATGGTCAGGTCATGTTTTGCTGAGGTCCCTCTTCCTTCTCAGCCAGCCGTGGTCTCGCGGTGTCCTCACATGGTGGGGGGTACAAGGGCGCTCGCTGCGGTCTCTTATATAAGGGCATTAATCCCATTCATGAGGCCTCACCCTCATGATCTAAGTACCTCCCAAGGGCCCCACCTCCTAATACTATCATTTGGGGGCCGGTTATTTCAATCCGTGAATTTGTGGAAGGACACACACATTCAGACCACAGCACCGTGTGTGCATGACCTGTCTGTCCTTGGTACAGATTTAGAACCATCCTACCTCTAGCTCCCCTCATCAATCTGTTTGTTAGGGGAGCCTTGTGTATTTTCCTCAGTTCTTGTCCCTGCCACAGCAAAGGTGCCAGCATGGTCAGGCATGGCCACCCTTCAGTTAAGGGCAGAGACACAGTAGTGAAGCAGAGAAAAGGTTTTATTTATAGTTACTTACTTAAAGAGAGAGAAAATGCAGGTGGCGTCAGGGAGGAGAGGTGCCCTGAAAGGTTGAAGAGAGAAAGTTTAAGGCTATGCACTTAGAAAGTGCGGGCGACCTCAGAGAGGAGCGCTGAAAGGTTGAGATAAAGTTTTATTAAAGTTACGCACTTAGAAAGTGCAGGCAACCTCAGAGAGAGGTGCGCATCTAAGGGTTTAGGGTCTGGGGTTTTATAGGTGGTTGAGGATTTTTAGGAAAGCGACAAAAGGCCAGGTGCAGACCTGCCAAATGGTCCCAGATTTTCATCTTTGATAAAACATTAAGTTTATTCTTTTAACTTAATACAAGAAATTTACTGCTTTGATTCCTTTCCAAGATAGCAGTTTCTGTCTGGAAGCACATCAATCCAGACCGTCTGCCCCGCCTCCAAGGTGGGCTGAGCCACTGCCCGTTTGATTAAAATGCTATCTTAGCTTTAAGATTGAATTCTTCCTGAATAAGCTGGGCCTTTGAGCAAGTTAAGGTAAATCTTATTTACACAATTGTATGTGCTAATCGACACAATGAAAGCATCGGCTGTGCTAAGATACATTTCTTTATCTGGAGAGTATTCAAACTTCTAGGCTTTCTATTTTTTAACTGGTTAACTCTTTGAGTCCCTTCTAGTGGGCCTTACTGGCCTTACTCTCTTTCCACCCCGCTCATACTTATTTTCCTGCCTAACATGTTTATTCAACTTTGTAAGGTTTAAATGAGCAGTTCCAAGCCTCCAATGTGGTGAGTGCCCGAGCACCCTAAGACAAAGGCCCCATGGGACCTGAATGCCTCAGCCTTTGAGGGGCCTGGCCCCCTTGCAGGTGGCCCTCAGGCCTGGCCCAGCCGCCACCAGGAAAGGCCGGCTCCCCGTGAAACTGGAGGGTGATCAATTCTGCCTCTATCCCACACTCCTCTTTACAAACCTTTCCAAAATCACATTCTGGTGCTGGAAGCTAAACGGAAATTATCTACTTTTTGCATAGATCCCTCTGCCACACCCTGATAGAGTGAGATTCAAGCTCTTGTTAGAAATTCTCATAGATAAGGAACTTGCCACTCTACAAGGTGCAGCATTTCATTCTGGAGTCGCCCTACTTGTTTTCTGTTCTAAGATGCTGGCTTTTGAGCCATGCAGGCTTTGCCCTTGGAGTCCTGGTTGCTTCTGTGAATCCCTTAGAGGGGAACCAGGGGGGCCATGTTATAGCCTCTAAAATGCCCCATACAGAGGCTCTGTAAAACACCTGACGTGGATGCAGGGAAGGAGCCCTCCAGGGAGGTGTGTTTTCTGGGCGAGAAGGTGAAGTAAAGCATGTATGCTACCCATCAGGATGATTCTCCAGGAAGGAGGCTCTGTTTTAGAAGAGGACAGCAAGCATCCTCTGATCCAGGATTTGGGGGAATCGGAGGTCATAGATTCCACCAGAAGTCAGACCTGTGCCCTCAGGAAGGAGAAATCAGAGCTAAGGAGAAGTTCTAATGGAAAAGTTTGCTCCTGGGAGTAAGGGACCTCCTGAGGCCAGTACAATGGGTGTGTGTGTGGGGTCCCAGCTACATCACCCTGGGTGGGCAGAGGAGCTGAGTGGGACGTGCACCTCCCTGTGTCAGACTTGCAGCTTCTCCCCATTTGTCTAGATCCCCAATCCCTCCCCATGGCGCAGAGCTGTTCCCCAAGCCCAGGAGAAAACTCTCTACTCAGCAATTTGAAACTGTGTGGTACCTTTTTGCTCTTGGCAAAGGGTGAGTTCTCTGGAAGGAAATAGTGCCTAAACCAGGGCACATGTCTTTAAATTTTTTATTTATCCTTTCTGGAACTGCATTCTTATATTAAGATACAGTTTATTTGAACTTCAGTTTCATTGTACACTGTTAGCCCAGATAAGTAATTGCAAATGCCAACAGTTTTAACAGCTCATCTTAGGAGATACTCTTTTTGCATAGAGAGGCAAAGGCAGCTTTACTCAGGCGCGCACAAAACTTAGTCAATTTGGTAGCATAAGTTCTTTGCATGTCTCTGACGTTATTTTGTATATTACACTTAAATATGAATTTTATTGCTGTTTAAAATACTTCAACTTTTTTATTTTTTAAATTGAGATATAATTCATACATTATAAAACTCTTTTGAAGTGTATACAGTTCAGTGGGTTTCAGTATATTCACAAAGTTGTGCAGGCAGTCACGTCTTTTTGAGAAAGAAGTTACTTCTTCACAAGGAGTTAGCTGACCACCCAGCTAGCCTGCTGCTGTAGAAGTTGACCAGGAGACAGCTTGGGGCAGTGGAAAAGGCGCTGGGCTAGGAACCTGAAGACCCAGGTTCCATTTCCGGGGCTGCAACCAGCCAGTTACTGAGCTCTAAGTTGCCTCCACCTCGGTTTCCCTATCGGGTAAAATGAGGTAAGACAAAATTATCGGTAGATAATGGGTAACTGGAGACATGGGTAAAATGCTGTGTAGTTTTCAGTTCTACTCTGAGCTGTCCACCTAGGCCTAGAAAGTTTGGTTCTGGCTTGGGCCAAAATTAAGGTGACGGTCAGAGCTCAGTGCTGTGGGAGACAGGAGTCCCGGGGTCAGAGGAAGCAGAGGGGTCACGTGCTCGGGGGGTGCCTCCCCTCTGCACCAACCGCCGGCCTACTTTTCCCAAGGGGAGGAGCTTATCATTCATCTCGTGTTCACTCTGTCCGTCTTCTCTGACCTCCTCACCCGGCGTCCTGGCTTATTGGGCCCTCTGCAAATCCTCCATCAGGGTTATTCTTGTGTTTACCTCATGCTAAGCCCAGGACAGATCACCTGGGCAGGATGTACAGGAGAGCTCCAGCTCCAGTAGTTCCAGGATCTGCTCCTCGGTAGGCCTCTCTGGCATTGCCCACTGACGGCAAGAGCCTCCCTGGCGCAGCTCCTAGTGGCGGAGGGCTCTGACGCAATGACAACAGCGTTTCAGGACAAGGATCATGGGTTTGCAGGTTGGACTCCTCACACCAGGTGGCATCTTTTATCAGGTGGCTTTCCAATTCTGGGGGCTGGGGAGGCCTAGGGCACCCGAGTTTGCAGTCATCTCATAGCTCAGAAGACAACCTCATAGAGCTGGGACTATACCTGGGAACATCACACCCTGTCTCTCTGTAGGGTGTGGTGGGCGTCTGAGTTCTCCAATTTGTCTTTTCCCCTGGGTACAGGTGAGTGGGAAAAGTTGACTGTACATGGGGCCAGCAGACACATTAGCCAAGGCCCTTGTAAAGTTCTCCATCAGAGACGTCAGCCCACTACCTGGTGCCCTTACCAGAGGTCTCAAGTCCTTGTTTAGCTCTCCACTGTCCTCATAAGTAAGCAGGCTCCCTAACCTTCCTCGCCAGGTGAAACCATTGCATAACGCACCCTGTCCCTGCAGCACTTAGAGCCGCAGTGTCACACTCACTTGTGACTAATGCCTCTCCGTGGAAAGTTTAGAAAAACTGTAAACTCATGAGGAGGCAAGAGATACCTCCCACAAGTCTACCAGCCATCAGGTCACCCAACCCAGAAACTTCCAAGCCGTCTTTGACTCGCTGCTCCCTCGCCCAACCAGGTCGTTACTTCTGCGTCGTAAATCTGTGCGTAAGCCACCCCCTTTCTCATGCCCACGACCCCTACTACAGGCTCTTTCCGTCGCAACAGCCTCCTGTCTGCCGTCTCGGGGCTGTTCCCAAATGTTGCATTGGCTGCAGTTAGCCCCACAATGCAGGGGACGTCGAATCCTGGCCCCGTCTTCCTAGCCCGCCGCCGCACCCGGGCGCCCCCGACCCGGCCCGAGGAGCTGGGCTCGGCACTTGCTCGGCGGAGGGAAGTGGTACCCCGGGGCCCCACGCGCTCGTTTCTCTGGGATTCCCAGAGACAAGACCCGACGAGGTCAGGCCCCTCCGGCATCGCCAGCCTGGTGCAGAACCGCCGAGGTGGAGCCTCCGGCGGGTACAGCGGGTACAGACACCGAGGGTGAGGGGCGGGGCCTCTGCCGGAAGTACCTGTCCAATCCCCTCTGATTGGGCCGAGCGGCGCCCCCGCCCTGGAAGCCTCGCCAGCCCCTTGTCTGTCCGCAGCTGTCAGTGTGAAGAGCGGGTGGACGGGCGGAGCGCTCTGGGTAGCACCGCATGCAGCTTGGTCGGAGGCGTCCCCTGGTGGCCCGCTTAGGACGGTTGCCTGAAACTAAAAGGCTATCCGAGAGTCTCATTCATTAAGCTCGTTTACTCTTGTGACAAGTATTTATTGATATCGCAGGGGATTGCATCGTGAGGTGCAGGGTGTACTATGGTGAACCCAGATGATGTGCATGCTGTCTTAGAAAGCCTAGTCTAGAGGGGGAAACAGACATGACAATTACACAAATGTAAAACTGTAACCATAACTACTAAGAAAAAAACAAAAAGGAATCACGAGATGGGAAGTTACTAGGGAAGGCTCTACTTGAGATAAGAAGGTCAGGGCCCCCCAGCTTTCTCCTGCCGGGACAGTCACTCTACAGCAGGAAATGATTCCTTGTAGATATGCCCATCTCCCTTGACCCTTACACACTTTGAGGCAGAGTTCCCAGTTATTCCTTCGGCATTTGGGGAGACTGAGACTCAGTCATTTTCTGGAATTTGCAGAGCTCAGAGGAAGCTGAGCAATTTTTTTAAATTATTTTTTTATTAAGGTATTATAGATATACACTCTTATGAAGGTTTCACATGAAAAAACAATGTGGTCACTACATTTACCCATATTATCAAGTCCCCCCCCCATGCCCCAGTGCAGTCACTGTCCATCAGTGTAGTAAGATGCCACAGATGCACTGTTTGCCTTCTCTGTGCTACACTGTTTTCCCCGTGATCCCCGACACCATGTGTACTAAACATAATACCCCTCAATCCCCTGCTCCCTCCCTCCCCACCCATCCTTCCCCACCCCTCCCCTTTGGTAACCACTAGTTCCTTCTTGGAGTCTCTGAGTCTGCTACTATTTTGTTCCTTCCGTTTTGCTGCGTTGTTATACTCCACAAATGAGGGAAATCATTTGGCACTCATCTTTCTCCGCCTGGATTATTTCACTGAGCATAATATCCTCCAGCTCCATCCATGTTGTTGCAAATGGCAGGATTTGTTTCCTTCTTATGGCTGAATAGTATTCCATTGTGTATATGTACCACCTCTTCTTTATCCACTCATCTACTGATGGACACTTAGGTTGCTTCCATATCTTAGCTATTGTAAATAGTGCTGCAATAAACATAGGGGTACATATGTCTTTTTGAATCTGAAAAGTTGTATTCTTTGGGTAAATTCCAAGGAGTGGGATTCCCGGGTCAAACGGTATTTGTATTTTTCATTTTCTGAGGAGCCTCCATCCTGCTTTCCACAGTGGCTGAACTAGCTTACATTCCCACCAGCAGTGTAGGAGGTTCCCCTTTCGAAGCTGAGCAATCTTTAACAGCACATCTTCTACCATGCACCTTAGATTTCCATTCTGTCTCCTTCTACTTCCCATAATTATCCTACGTTCCAGCCATTTTCTGCATGTGTAAAACGCGATAATGGTGAACTGATCCAGGAAAAGTGCCTAGCATGGGAGCGCCAGGTGAAAGGAGGGTTCTTCAGCTACCCAATTCACTCATTCACGAAGAGAGGACACAAGAGCTCCGGCAGCGACTGAAGACAGAGTGGCATCTCTAAAGGAGCGAGCAGCAATGGCAGCAAGGGGGGAGCTGCTTATAAAGGAATTTGAGCGGGAAGTTGGTCCCGTGACGTCTATGCATTACAAGGTTCAGGAAGAGGGGTGCTGATTGGATGGTTTAAAACAAGTATGTCTTGTACACTTTCTATAGGTTGAGCTCAGTTGGCGCCGAGTTGCCGGCTGATGTAATCTAGAAGGTATGTAGGTTAAGGGAAGTAGGTACATTTTATGGTAAGGGCAGGTTACCTTTGCCCTTTTCGGTGGCTGACCGTTGCTAGGGAAACTATCTAGGATTAGGGTCACTTGAACAATGGGTGGGTTTTCCAGTAACTAGAACACATTTTTCTTAGAACTAGGTTGGGGGTGAGGCCTTGGGGGGATTCAAGGCTGGGGTGCAGCTGCTGTAGATGATGCAGAGGGGGGCGCCTACTATGTCTGGAGGTAGTTCTGGGTTCTAACACCAGGCATGTGACAACTTTATTAGTGTTATCCATTTTCATCACTTATTACTGGATTCTCTGACTTACCTGCTAACTTTTGACCCCAGCACCTATCCTCTCTTCTTTTTTTTTTTTTTTTTTTTTTTTTTATCCTCTCTTCTTACAGTACCCTAAGTATCCCTCAGAGAGTCACCTCTCCACTTCATCCATGTGATTTTGGTGGGGCTGACCCCAACCACTGCTGCAGGAGAACACATGAGAACCAGCTCTGGCCAGACTACTCCATCCTCCTGGCCATGGTGGTTGGTTCAGGGACAGGCTCATGGGCCCAATCAGTCAAGTGAAATTAACCAGGAATGTGGACCTGCTGGCCAAGTCCCTTTGGACCCATGATCCTCATGGTGTCAGCAGTTCCCCCTTCTTGGAATTTCCTGGGCTGCCCAGCCTTCAAGTGTGGCACATTCAGCCCCTCCTGAGTGCTTGCCCTTCCCCCACTGAGGGGACCTTCTAGGAGGGAACAGCACAGGCAATGATGTTATTGGGCCAGGTATCCCCTAAGTCCAGCAATGTGAGCTACTTTAATCACTGAAACTTACTCCCAGAAAGTTCAAGGCAGTAACATGTAGACTCAAATTGTTCACATCTCCTTCTCTGTTGTATTAGCTCAGCACTATTCTATTTGAAATGCAAATATCACATTTACCTCACTCTTTCAAACATGGCTTGTGGCAATTGTGCATCTTCACTAAATTATTTTAAAGCCTCTAGAGTATCATAACATTTTTATCCAGAGAACTATCTTAGGCTTTTTGATAATTCCTTACAGCTTCTCTTGGCCACTCTTACACCTCCTGCCTACTTGCAACAATAGTACCAGGGCCTATTTGCTTTCTTCCAGCCAGTCTTCTATCCAATGTTAGGTATTTTCTGTGTTAGATGGGAGGAGATGGGAATAGACTCTCTCTGTTGCAACGAAGCTCTAAACCAAACTACTTTTGAGTGCAACTCCTTTGAATTGTACTAATTTCCACATTTTCTTTGATTATACAAAGGTAAACTGTTGACATCTGACTTCTCTTGGAATAATGCTCTATTTATTAATGAGCGACCTTCCAGCAATCACATTAAGAATTTAGTTGATACGTATTTTCATCACTGCATCAAGAAAAATTATCCAACAGTATAAAAGTGACAGAACCATAGAAATTTCATTCATTGCATAATTTTAAGCACTTACCATATGCCTGACCCTTGCCCCTACAGAGACATTAAACCTCTAGTTACATGATTACCATTCAATTACAAGCATGCAAGTGCTTTGAGGAGGATAGAATAAAGGAGGTAAGGATGGGGACGATGTTCCAGGTAAAAGGAAGTAAAGCGCTTGTTCTATTTGATGAACTGAAAGAAAGTCAATGCCGTTGGAGACAAAATAAAAGAGCAGCTGGAATTGGGAGCTGGGAGGGAAGTAACAGTAAGATCACGTTGAAAGTTTTGGACATTATCCTAAGGACAATGGGAAGACAGTGGAAGATGTCAAAGGTGGATGGTGACAAAATCAGATGTGCTGCGAGAGATATGAGAGGTTTGGGGGCTGCGTCAGTCAATCCAGTGAAGTAGTTGGATATGAGCGGAGAGAGAGCAATTAAGTTTGAGAGGTATTTTGTGGGTAAAATCATCAACAGACTTGAGCGTGTGTTCAGCAGGAAGGAGTGTGTTCGCAACATGAATTGTGTGGATGTGACGCCACATACTGGAGGCAAAATTAGGGGCTAAAAGCACGAGTTTGGTTTTGGTCATGTTTTTGGTGCCTCAGAGACATCCAAAGGAAGATCTCCTGAATACAGAGATGTAGAGTGCAGGGAAAAGACATCTGAGCTAGAAAGTGAGGTCTTTGTATTCATGGAAGTAGCTAAGCGCGGCTGGGGCCCGTGTACTCAGGTGAGCTCAGGATATACTCTAAGTAACCAGCAGCCTGTTTAGAGTTGTCTTCGGCGCAAGCAGAAGTCCGACGAGGAGACTGCGCCGGTTCTACAGAGAAGATACTCTACCCAGGGCAAGTGAGACGCATAAAGCATCCCTTTCAGCAAGCCAGATACCCACAGGCAGGACGTGCCCGTAGCTCCGCATCGCTGAAACGGGGTTAGGGCCGGCGAGGTAGCGCTGGAAGTGCCTACGGTCCAGGGCCGAGATTCTGGATGCCTGCGACAGTCACCGCGTCACCCTCCCGCGAGGAGCGGCTTGCCAAACACTCTCGCCCCCTCCCCCGCAGATCGGTTTCTGCGGCGGAGCCGCCCGGCGGTGGGTGGCGCTGGCGCTGGCGGCGGCGGCCCACCCACGGCCGCAGAGCTGCGTAGGAGCGCGCAAAGGCGCCGCCGGAAGTGAACGCGCGACTTCCGGTTCCCAGCCCAGCGGGGCGTTCTAGCGCGTCTCACCTCGTTGGCGCTTCGGCTGCCGAGCGCTCGCGAAGAGCGTGAGCGGCCCGGGCCCTCGGAGGCCATCCACAGTCTTGTGGGAGCCCTGTCCGCTCCCTTCCCCGCGCTGCCCTGCGCGCCCGGAGGCACCTGGCCTGGCACCGCCGACCGGAAACGAAGTCGACGTCCACTGGGCGCTCCCTCTGAGTTCCAGGGAGCAAACGATTTACCTCCCGTAAAACGCCCCTTAGCCATTGACTCACCCTCTTCCAACCACAATCCCGCCAGTCTTTAAACTTCACGTCAGCGTCACCTCAGGCCACTAAAGTGCGAAAAAAAAGTTTCCTCATTGCCATCATTATAAAAAAGCATTTATTCGATGGCAAATTGCACATCAGATAGACATTCACTGCCTAGTGAAAACTTGCAATCTAGAGCTAGGAATGAGAATACATCAAGAATAGTAAAATCAAAACATTCAACAGAGTACGAGCACACACAACAAACATACTAGTGAGGTATCCAGAGGAACTAGAGATTGCAGCATACTCTTAAGGTTTATATAAATGTGTATTTATGTCATCTCCCTATCCTTCCCAGTCTATTAATGCAAGGAGGGTTGTCAAAAAATAAAAGAAAAACACCTGTAGTCAGATGGGCCATGACGGGTAATGGTCATCTTGGTATCAACAGCTCTCTCGATCTACAGAACTAAAACAGATGAATAGTCATTTTTCTCATGAACATCATTTAGTTACTTTTAAACAATGGTCAAAGCAAAAACTTTACTACTGAAATCCTATAGGGATAACAAGTTTAATGAACAATTCAATGAGATAAACCATAACCTGCTTTGTACACACATGCAGTAAATTGGCAGATTACTTTGGGCAAAATCTGTGGTATCAGACTGTATGACATGCTGTAGTCATCAGAACAATACCACTTAGTTATATGGAATCTCAGGAGTCAAAGACTCAAAATGGCATTTATTATGAAATATCACTTTTTAACTCCCTGAATTACTGGGTTAGGTATTTTCTGTGTTAGATGGGAGGAGATGGGAATAGACTCTCTCTGTTGCAATGAAGCTCTAAACCAAACTACTTTTGAGTACAACTCCTTTGAATTGTACTAATTTCCAAAATTTCTTTGATTATAAAATGTAAGCTGTTGACATCTGACTTCTCTTGGAATAATGCTCTATTTATCAATGAGCGACCTTCCACAATCACATTAAGGACTTAGTTGATACATATTTTCATCACTGCATCAACAACAAAAAACAAGAAGTTTCAGTCGATTTCTTCAGAACAGTTTTCATGCTGCATAGTGGGTCAATATCCATGCTGCAAAAGGTAGTAAACCAACCATTCCTAACAATAAATTCCCTGCATTTTGTTTTTCATCCCATTAACTTTTATCCAGTATTTGTTAATACTGACATGGTAGGCTAGCAGTATCTGTGAGCTAATGACAATTTGTGGACTCTATCTCCATCAGCTGACACTGTAAATAGAAGGGTGGAAAAGCCATTGTAAAACACCCTGGACCTCTCTGGCAGACACTCTTCTTTCAACTCCTTGGGCTCTGAGCAGTCTGAATTATGTCCAGCCAATGTGTTAGGTGCAAGTGTACAGTAAGGCAACAACGGAAAATATGCCTATTTCATAGTAATTGGCCCTTAGGGTTTGTGTTTAATTATTAAATTTTTTCTGCATACCAATCATTGACAGTATTACATCAAAAATGCATTTAAATTATACTCATGTACATTGTTTTTATGAAAGTGCCATTCTTTAAAAAACTTTACGGAGGTTTGGCATTGTCCTCTAAAATCTGGAAAATAAAAATATAATACCTCAAATGTGAGGGAAGCCTCATCTGAAAAGGGGACTTTCCACAACTAGGTGTGGAACAGCATTTATGGCATAAATTCTCACCTTCCCTACACTGTCTTAGCACAGGAAAGGATGACAATTTCCATCCTTTGTGTTAGCCCCATTCTGTCCAAGTGCCTACTAAGGTAGCCTTCCCCACTTCTTCCTGCATTAACACTGCTAGTAGGGCCTCTTTCCCAGTTTCACTCCCATCCTGCGACTCTTTAGTCACCTGAAAAATAAAAGCCCCTAATATGTGCTGATGGGGCACCGTGCCAGCTGCTCCCAGCGAGACAGAAGCAGGAGAGGTTTTCATATTTAGCCAAGATCTTTGTATCCCAGAGCTGGCTGATAATAAAACTGGAAAGCATCTTCCAACACAATTCTAAGCACCTCAGACAGAGACTTACTAAAGGAAACCCTACAGAAGACTTCACTTTTTTATTTAAGATCCTGAAGCCCCAGCAGACTGCTGTCCTATGTCCTAAGAGTGAGACATCAGAAACAAAGAGCCAAGTGTGATGTTGGCATACAGAGCACAGGGTCTCAACTGTGAGTCTGCAAATAAGAAACAAGAAATACAAAAAGGGGAAAAGGAGTGGGCAAGCTGCATTAGGACTACTGGTTTCATTTTTCTCATGGACGGCATCGTCCCGCTTCTAGTGTTAAGAGCTTACAGCAGAGGCCAGGATCTTTTCGTATGTTCAGTTTTTGGTCTGCTGTTCTGTAAAAAGACCACATCTTCCAGGTTCTACTTTCCATCCAATTATTCCTAAAGAGCCCTATTCTTGCTTATGAAGTTTCCCAGTGATAAGTCACCTTTACTAAGTGCTGTACTTTTATACTATGTAAACAGAGTAAGACCATTCTCACATCCCGATCAAAAGCCCATTTTAAACACGTTCTGCTGATAAGTACACAATCGATTTTGCTTTAAAGGGAAATTCTATATGAATATATTTGCAAGATTCCCTAGTTCTTTACCATTAATAACCATTCCACTGAACAATATTTTGCTCCAATATGTACATGTAACAGCAGTATCTAAAGACCTATATATTGTCGAGTATTTTGGTTAATCTCTGTAACAATTTTCTATATGTACTTTTCTTGAGGAAAAAAATTTTTTAACCAAAACCCAACTAAAACTGTAAAGACAGTACTTCATTGAGTTTGCAATCTCTGGACTGGTCAGAAGGACAGGAGTTTGATCTTGAAGTTCTGGGAGTCTTTCTGTTGCTTTTTATCAGCATACACATAAGTCAGGCTTGGGGTAAAGCACAGAGGGAGCGCAGGGGCTGCAGGGTGCGCCTCCACGACGGCCATCCTCACCCGCCCCTCAGCCTCCCTGGCTGCTTGCAGTCCTAACACGTAGTCTGAATGCCGACACGTGACACAGCGTTGAAGAAGGCACGGCCTTGGGCACCAGAGGCCTAGGCTCAGACACACTT
The DNA here is from genome assembly GCA_029783875.1 of Phataginus tricuspis. Classification (NCBI taxonomy): domain Eukaryota; kingdom Metazoa; phylum Chordata; class Mammalia; order Pholidota; family Manidae; genus Phataginus; species Phataginus tricuspis. Next base: position 28,012,231 of record JAQQAC010010882.1, on the reverse strand, counting down.
TTAGTGCATTGCTACTTTTGTGTCTTGTGCAAGGTACTGACATTATTCTCGGTGGGCTTCAGTCTCCTCACTTAAGAAATGAGTATAGTCCTTTCTCGGTCACGGATTTATTCTGAAGATTAAATGAGGTGATATATCTAAAGTATCTAGCATGCTCACTAAATAGTTCCTATAATTCATAGCAAGGCAGTCCTTCGGTGCAGAATTGGAAGTAAATCCTCTTAGAGAGGAGCAAGTATCTTTCCCTCAAACAAGTCCAGGCACAAGAAAGAGCTATAGTCAGATTGCCAAAATCTTTGCCAACACCTGGATGACAAAGGCCAGAGGCAGCAGAGCTGAGAATGGCCTCCACAGATACTAAGAACTAATGACCATCATGACACCACTACTCTGCCCATTTGAGAGCTTTCCACACACTGAAAAAAAGCTTCTAAACCCCTCCAGAAACTCACGTGTAAAATAATCTCATACCAATATTGCATTCAGAGAAGTATAGCAAAAATAAAAGTGTACAACAGATGTAAAAGTATTTACTGTCCTACATACATCTGCAGAACTAGCAAGAAATAAATTCTCCTCCTTCTAAAACTGAGAAACCATGTAAACAAAATTCAAAGAACTCTAGCAATAACCTTCATTTTAACCAAAACTGAACCTTTAAGGTCTGTATCATTGGCACATACACATACGGATTTTCAACAGTAATTGAGTTACTGGGTTAGAATCCTGGCTTCATTCACTAGCTGTGCCACTGACTATGCTTCATCCATTATAAAACGGGAACCATACCGCCTAAATAAAGATTGGGGTGAAAATTAAATGGTATATTACATAGAATGTATGTAAAGTGCCTGGTAATGTAAATGGTAATTGTTACCCAACTTTCAGTAGATACTGAAAAGCAGAAGCATTAATGAAAACTTGCTTGCATCTTTCATATGGGTTCGCTGATGATTAACGAGATGCATATTCAACCGGAAACTTTTCCCACACACAGTACATTTAAGTGGTTCCTCCCCTGCGCGGCTCTTCTGGTGACATGTAAGCTCTGAGTCCAAAATAAAACTTTTTGCATGCACTTTGCACTTACGGGGCTTCTCCCCTCTATGAATGCTCTGATGGGAAATAAGTTCAGAGATACGAAGGAAGGTCATGGCACACTCGGGACATTGTAAGGGTTTGAGTTTTGAGAACAAAAGCAGCTTTTTCCCACAGTCGCTGCAGCATTCAGAGTCATCCTCGTGGCCCTTCTCGGGGAGGGCAAGGTGTGACGGTTGCCCGGGACATTTCACGCACTGACTGTTTTGGTACTGGGTAGCTGAAGTGTGTGTTTTCTCATGCAAAACAAGATTTGTTTTCTGACTAAAATATTTAACACAGTTAGTACATTCATAGGCTTTTTAGGCAGTGTGGGTTTTCTGATGCTGTGCCAATCCTGGGAGCCACATAAAACCTCTCCCACATATGCCACATGGGTCGGGTTTCTCCTTTATGTGGACATTCATGTGCCGAGACAGGCGGGACGGCTGGCCATTCCTGCTGCCGCACGCTGCGCGCTTGTAAGGCTTCTCGCCAGTACGGATTCTCCTGGGTGTCCTCGGGTTGGCTCTGTGATTAAAAATCTTTGCACAGTCACTACATTTATACTTTTTGTCTTCTGAATGAGGTTTCTGGCGCAAAACAAGGTGTAAATTTTCATGGAAGCTTTGGTCACATTCAGGATACTTGTATGAATTTATGGATTCCTCCCCAGGAAACTCAAGAATTTCAGAAAGGGCTGTGGCTCCTAAACAGCGCAACAGTTCTATCAATGGGGCCTCATTTTCTATGGTCACTAAAAGGCTTATGAACCTTTTCCTGCCAACAGAAGTCCCATCCGATACTTTCCTTTCAGGGTTTCCAGCTCCACTCTCAGAGGAAGCTTCTGGCAGTAAACAAGGGGCACGGCAGTGGAGGACTTCTCTAGAGCAAGCTCTTTGAATGCCAGAGTGTAGATTTAACTGCCGAGTAAGCTCAGTCCTCATTTCCCCTCCTGTTGATAAAAACAAAACAGCAAAATATACACAACAGAGACACTGTTGAGATACTCAAGAGATACTGGAGAAAGAACAAGCTAAGTTAGTTACCCAGGGGACCAGGAAACTGTCACCGCTTATCCTGTAACCCAGATACAGATAATATACCAAATCAGAAGCCAGGAGGCTCTACTGGCTTCCCGAAGGATCTAGTTCTAGGTGAGCCTTCGAGAAGAGAAAGCACAAAATAGCTTTAACTAAGTCAGGGCCCAATGGGAGAGTTGTTAAGGGCATTTTTTAAATTAAAGTATCATTAATACACAATCTTATGATGGTTTCAAATGCACAACACAGTGGTTCAACTTTCACCATGTTATCAAGTCCCCATCCCCTCCACTGTGGTCACTGTTTATCACCACAGTAAGATGTTATAGAGTCATTAGTTGTATTCTCCATGCTGCACTACCATCTAAGAGCAATCTTGATAGACATTGCCTAGAGGTGGAGTTTTCTAGTTCATCTATTTAGGTCTCAAGAGCTTTCCATAGTTTAAGCAGTTCCACGTGACAGGTAAGCAACCACAAGTGGAAAAAAGATTGGGGTTCATATTTGTCAAGAAAGAAAGAGAGCAAGCCAGTATTTTTCTACCTAGCAGACAAACACTCTGGTTATTAGGAATAGTTTTATTGTCACCAGGAGTTTCCCCAAATTTCTTTACTGCTTACAGAGGGAAGATGAAGGTAGAGCTGCTACATGTCGTGTAGGCAAATAATAACCAGTATCACCACTAGGATGGCTGACAAAATTCAGGCCTGCCAAAAAAGCATTCCTCTTTAATTTTACCAAATAGCCTTAATTTATAAAGCCAATATATTAATACAAAAGGGATCTCTCCTTCAAAGAAACAGGCCCATGACTGTCCCAGCTCATTGCCTGGAAAGGGTTCCTGGGCTACAGTGCAGTGTGTGGGAACCCAGCAATACCCAGTGGTTTTGCTGATTTGAGGAGACCAACTTCAGAGATGTCAAGGTAGCTAGAATTTGACAGCAAAATACCAGAGAAGAAGCAGGTGGCCATGCAGAGCATTCTGGTCATCTAGATGGGGTCACCTCAAGACTTTGGCTGAGTACTTATCTGTGAGTGCATGGGAGGGAACCACCCCAAGCCGGGAAAAGAGCCACCAAAAAGGAATAGGCAGAATGATCTCGAGAGTTCACGTAATAGTCCACATTCCTGCCAGCCAAAGTGGAAAGACACCCCCCCCACAACCCAAGCACACAGGGCATTGGGCAGTAAGCTCAGAAAGACATTGCCTTAGCAGAAGGCCAAATCAGCTTTAGACTAAAGGTTGCTCTGAACACATCCTAACAAGGCAAAAAACAAGCCTCAAAAGGATCATATTGCTCCCAAGTGATTTAAATGCATCCAAAAATATTTTTTAAATCACAAAGCCAACATCCAACAAAATAAAACTTACAATGTCAAGCACCCAATCAAAAATTATAAGGCATATAAAGAAGCCAAAGAGCATGACCCTTAACTAGGAGCAAAATCAATCAACAGAAACAGACCCAGAAATGAAACAGATGATAAAACTAGTAGAGTGTAAGAACAGCTATTGTAAATATACTTCATATGTTCAACAAGGTAGAGGAAAACATGAACATGACGAAGAGAAAGTAGAAAATATAAAAGAGGAATTATGGTATAGGTCAAACAGTCAACCCTAGTCACGGATAAAATCTACTCAGGCGTAGGAATATTTCTGCATATAGTTCCCCTCAAATGAAAAAGGCACAGCACCCCCTTAGGAGTAAATCAATTTCCACTCTTTAGCAAATGATAGGAACTTATACTAATGGGGTTTTTCAAGTAAAATTGTGAATTGACTATAACAAATATTTGGCAAGATTACCAGGCACTGCCATGTTTCATGCAAAACCAGTCACTGCACTAGGCAGGACTGTTGTCTTTTAAAAACCATTTCATCCTTTGAAAACTGCTCTCTTGTGCAAGTTATCATATCCACATAAATCACCCAAGGACAGGTTCCACTTGCACATACAAACATGTAAATTAGACATGAAATCCTAATCCTAGAATTGACTAAAGTTCCAGAATGCAGGAAAAACAACTCCCTTACCCATCAAGGCCATATCCTCAAAACACTCCTGTGTGATGTCTCTGCTGAAGGGCCCTGGGCAGGGTACAGACTCACACACTCCTCTTGTGAAAAATACACAGCCAGATTCTCAAACAGCCTGGGTCCCTGAAACAACAAGAAAGCCCATCTCAGGACAAGAGACAAGCCCACCCCCTTAGTATAGGAAGGCTAAGCAAAGAGAGAAACATTAGATGCAAGGGAGAAACAGGCTTGGTGTAAAAGGTTCCTATATGCTGGGGATGGGGATTCTAAGGGCTGGTGGTACGTACTAGGAAGAAGATAGTAAAAACGGACATAATATTTAAGGATCAAGGCGGTAACTTTGAGTTGTTCTAGAAGAGACTTCTAGAAGAAACTACTACAAGAGAAAAGATAAGGGGACAGCTCTCAGGGAGGGAAACCATTATGCAAGGATGCGGCTCTTAGGGGGAAAAAGAGCGAGCAGCCCAGGAAGAATCACGAATGGCTAAGGTTTCTAGTGTTCTCTCAACATCCTTCCCTTTGCTAGTCCCTCTCCTTCCGCAGGACACTCTTTGCTAAACTCAAGGTAGCATCACATCCCGACCTATTACTCCTTCCCTAAGTTTACCAGCCCTATGTCAAAAGACTTTGGCGTGATTAAGAATCACCTGGGGTTTTGTTTGTTTATTCAGGAGTGGAATGAAGCCCAGAAATCTCAAGTTTGGGCAGCACGTCAGAGAGACACTTTGCGTAGTCGGTTATAGCCATCTCCGATGGGCCCTGTTCCCTGGCGGTGGTTCTGAGAGGAAGAATTTGATAAGCCATTTCTCCTCATGCCTCATCCAGGAACGAAGACAGAAGTTGGGGACGAGAGCCCTCCCATCACGACTGGCACGCCTAACCCCCCTTACAAAGGAGCACTGGCGGAGGCAGAAAAGCAGCCACCGGAACTTAGACGCGGGAAGGGACCTGGTCTCACCCGGACCCCCGTGGTCGGCAGCATGGAGGCCATCTCGAGGGTGGTAGTGGCTTTGGAACAGAGCTGGGAGGGGAGAGAATAGTCCTCATAGGGGCCGATTCATCTGCAAAGCGCCTCCACGAACCCCCGGGCTAGGTCGCTTCCCCAACCCCTTTAAGACCTGAGCCAACGGCTCCTCCCCCGCCCAGCCTTGGAAGGGCCAATTCCCAGGCCTGCCGGGCCCCACCTACCGCTCAGGGGCCAGTGATCTTCGAAATCCTCCTACTACCCGGGCAGAAGCAGCAGAAAGGTACGCCCTACTAACACTCGCTACTGAGAGAGCCCACAGCCAAGCGGCTCCCACGTTTCCGCACTACTCTACGCTGGAGCTGCTGGGAAAGCCGCCTGAAGCGGCCCGCCCCACTCTGTCCTGTGATTGGCCAGCGTGACCTCGGAGGGGGCAGTCCTTCTCGTAACTTGACCAATCGAGCCCCTTAACGGAGGGCCGTGTCTCATGGGGTCTGCTGGGAGGAGTAGTTACCCCTCCGTTTCGCCAAGCGATCTTCCGGTTCCGCTGCCTGAGTCTCCCGGGTGAGCTCTGTGCCCAAGGACAAGACTAAAGGGAGCGTTAGGGTGACCGCGGAGGGGTATAGTGTTTCAGGGAAAAAGCAAAGCAAGAAGACAGGGAGACTCTGGACCCGAAAGAGTATGGGTACCGAAACTTGCTTCCTGCCGAGGAGGAGTACGGGTCCTGTCTCAGTCTGAGCAGTCCGCTGTGTCTTGGGGCGACTGTGTAGGGCCGTGTAAAGAGGTGTCTTCTGCGTGGACAGAATTCAGACAGGCATAGGCCGGGTTGCCAGTCTGCGACCCAGTGTATTCTAGGAGCACGACCCAGTGCAGCCCAACCGACCCGCATCAGGCTCAGAGCCACAGCGGACCACAGGCGGGAGTAGAGCCATCGGTTTGCTTCGCGGGACGTTGTAAGCCTCCTGCCCCATTGCCACGTATTTTCCACTTTACTGACGCTAGGGGCGGTGGCGTAAGGGTTTGGAATTTAGAAATGGAGCTCCATCCCAAGTTCTGCCACATGAATGTTGAAGGGCTCACAGCCTGGTACATGGAGGGGTAAACCAAAAGCTTGTTCGTCATAGAGTCACGGTGTTGCTCAAGTGCCATCTTGCTTCATTCTTAGTACTTACATATAATGGTATTCTTATGTCAAGGATGTCTCATTTGGGGCTCAGATTCTCCTGACTTTGATTTGGCCCTTTCACCAACAACAGGAGGCTCTCATGCCCTTTCCTTTGAACTCTCTTCTCATCATTAACAAGTTAATGAGTTAACACAGTTTTCAATGACTATAAATGAATCTTATGATATTACCTCAAGCATAACCAGAGAATGGTTATCTCTGAAAATTGGCAGGAAACAAAATCTTCCCTAGACTTTCTAACTACCAAAACTAAACAAATGGATCAAGAAATAAGCATGAAAGCTTGATCTTGCTAAAAGTAAAGAGTTGAGATACAAAGTCTAAGGTAGACCAAGACTGAAAGAACAGGATTGAATTACATGTCTAATTTTGACTTTGTAAAAATCAGAGATGCTTGACTATCCATTATATGTTCAAGTGACAGATTTTAATCATCAAAACTTAAAAATCCTTCTGCCACAACCTTTTGACAAGTTTCATTTTAGCCTTGAACATACCAATAATAATAATCTGTATGTATTAAAATTAGTTCTGTACCCATACATCTGCTTTCTCTCTGAAGATCACATCAATTTTTTAAAAAATTAAAAATAACTTTTATTACAAAAGCAGTATATATGCATTTTATACAGTTAGAAAATACAGATAAGAAAAAAATTAGAAAATAAAAGCACCATATTCTTATCTCCCAGAGTTTAGCATTATTTACTTTTAAGTATATTTCCCTTGGTAATTTTAAATATGATTGCCAGAATGAATTGCTCACTAGGTTTGATGTTTCAACATTCCCAGACAATACTGCTGTTTAGGGCCCATTACCTAAAAACAAGTATGTCTCTGGTTCTTAGAGCTTTAGTGTATCCTTCCTGAGACGTTATTACCGATTAGAAATTGGCAGAGCCTTCTCAAGCTGAGCCAAAGGGGTCTAGATAAGCGAGATTATCTTTTTTCCCAACTTCAGCAAGAGGATTTTCTCACGGGTATCCAGAATGGCTGAGTGCACTGTTAGAAAAGTGGGTTCATTAGTATCTAGTCTCTAAGAGTAGAAAGATCCTGGACTTAACTAATTCTGATTAATTCTTTCAAATAAACGCCACAACCAAAGGCTCCTGGAGGGCAATGAGATCTACAGAAAATGCAGGTTATACACAGTGGGGATGGAGAAGAAATAATGGGTTGGATAGTAGGTGAGAAAACTACATGCTTAGATCATTAATTTCCCCCTAAAGGGTCCATCAGATTGAGAGTTCTGAGATCAGAGGTTCAATTGTCTGAGACACCTGACCTCGGAGCTACAGAGATGGCATGGCTAGGAGTGGAGTGATGGCCTTGCCTCCTCCTCCCCTGTAGCTTGCAGAAAGGCTGTACATGGAGGAATGAGGCACTGAGGCAGCCAGATTGGGGAGAGTTCCAGGGAAGGAGGCAAAGCCTGCTGTGGATGATACTCTCATAATCATATGAAATCTACTCCAAGGAAACCCATTTTATTAGTTAATATTTCAAAAAATTACTAATACTGAATGATAGAGGGGTTTAGCAAAACAAATGCTTTTACTCTGCTCATAGGTGGGTAATTACTTTTATTAAGTGATTTGTTCCTGTGGTACGCATTGTGAAGTTTAAAGCTATTCATACTATTTGACTCTATAAATTGAATTCTAAAAATCTATCTGTTCATTGGGTATCTGATTTCATTAACTACACAAAGAGATCCAATGTAACATTGGCTTAAGCAAATAGAAATATATTTTTCTATTACATATTATCTAAGCTGGTATGACAGCCATGCTCTGGGAAGTTGCTAAGGTCCCAGGCTCCTCTGCTGTGTATTCCGCTCTCTTTAGGGTGTTTCCTCTCATGATTCTAGTCCAGTATGGCTCACTTGTCACATCTACATTGCAGCCAGTGGGACAGGGGAAAGGAGGGCATGTCCCTTGCTTTTCAGAGAGGAAGCTGAAGGTTGCACCTGTCACTTCTGTTTACATTCCATTAGCTAGAACTTAGTTATGTGATCACATAACCACACTAAGCTCAAGAGAGGCTAGGAAGCACAGTATTTATTCTGGGTAGCCTATACCCAGCTAAAAATTTCTATTATAGTGAGAAGGAAGGAGAAAGTACCCCTAGGACAACTGGCAAAGTGCCATGTTATCATAAGGAAGTATGTTGAAAATGGAAAAAGATAAACGTAAGTGAATGGAAAAACATGCAGATGTTCATTTAGAATTCTTTACAGTAGAGAAAAAATGGAAATGACCTAATGTCTAAGTATTTTTCCTCTTTCCCAGGAGGAAATATTGCAGCCAATTAAAATGATATTTATAAGTTTTTAATAACGTGGAAATGCCTCCATTATAAGTTATAAAATAGTATACCAAATTATACATAAAATACCATCATAATTTATTTTAAGATATACTGAAAAGAATTATAAGGAGACTTACTAATGTTCAGTGATCATCTTTGGATGATAACAGGAAATTTTTTCTTCTTTATACTTTTCTACATTTCTCTTATTTATGAGTATGTCTTTCTTCCCAAATTAATCAATTAAGCTAGGACTCTAGACTTATATTTCTGGGTTGAAATTGCTCCTAACAGTTTAAAAGCTGTAACATCTTGAGTTAATTATTTAACATCTCTAAGCCTCAGTTTCCTTGTACAAAATAGGAATAATGATTATAACTATCTTATGTGATTGTTGGGATGATTAAATTAGATTAATTCTAACGTTAATATGATATATACCACTTTACATAAAAGAAGTACAACAAAAGCAGAAGCTTTATAATTGAAAAGGTTTTTAAATAAAATTATTATATGTTGGTGCTTTAGCACCACATATTGTTTCCTGGAATTAGGTGTTTCCTAAGAACTTGGGAAAGGGGAATAAGGCTGAATTTTGAGAATTAAACTAGGAAAATGGAGATTAAAATTATGTTTCTGTAGAAATAAGAAGTGACCTTAAGCAAAGCTTGGAAAGTTAATCAAGGCCTGATTTATGGATCTGAAACAGGATGTGTTTATAGAGGAGCCTAGTCTGAATGGAGCTGCGAGAAAGAAGAGTCAGCAAGAGTACGGCAGCCTCCCAGTGCCACTCAGACACAGGGACACTGGGCTTGTAGGACCAGCCTCCCTGACAACAGAGAAGGTTTGCTGAGGTGTACCACAGCCTGAGTAAAATATCTCCCTTACTACCCTCTGTTTCCCTTCCTCTTTTTGTTTTTATTATTTTGGTATCAATAATATACAATCACATGAGCAACATTGTAGTTAGTAGATTCCCCCCATTATCAAGTCCCCCCCACATACCCCATTACAGTCACTGTCCATCACCGTACTAAGATGCTATAGTCACTACTTGTCTTCTCTGTGTTATGCTGCCTTCCCCGTGCCTCCCCCTAAGTTATGTGTGCTAATCGTAATGCCCCTTATTCCCCTTCCTCCCTTCCCATCCACCCTCCCCAGTCTCTTTCCCTTTGGCAACTGTTAGACCATGCTTGGGTTCTGTGAGTCTGTTGCTGTTTTGTCCCTTCAGTTTTTGCTTTGTTCTTATGCTCCACAGATGAGTGAAATCATTTGGCACTTGTCTTTCTCTGCCTGGCTTATTTCACTGAGCATAATACTCTCTAGCTCCATCCATGTTGTTGCAAATGGTAGGATTTGTTTTCTTCTTATGGCTGAATAATATTCCATTGTGTATATGTAGCACCTCTTCTTTATCCATTCATCTACTGATGTACACTTAGGTTACTTCCATATCTTGGCTATTGTAAATAGTGCTGCGATAAACATAGGGTGCATCTGTCTTTTTGAAACTGGGATCCTGCATTCTTAGGGTAAATTCCTAGGAGGGAATTCCTGGGTCAAATTTCTATTTTTAGATTTTTGAGGAACCTCCATACTGCTTTCCATAATGGTTGAACTAGCTTACATTCCCACCAGCAGTGTAGGAGGGTTCCCCTTTCTCCACATCCTCACCAGCATTTGTTGTTCCTAGTCTTTTCTATGTTGGCCATCCTTATTGGTGTGAGGTGATATCTCATTGTGGTTTTAATTTGCATTTCCCTGATAATTAGCGATGTAGAGTATCTTTTCATGTGCCTGTTAGCCATCTAAATTTCTTCGTTGGAGAAGTGTCTTTTCATATCCTCCGCCCATTTTTTAATAGGGTTATTTGCTTTTTGGGGGTTGAGGCATGTGAGATCTTTATATATTTTGGATGTTAACCCCTTGTCGGATATGTCATTTACAAATATATTCTCCCATACTGTAGGATGCCTTTTTGTTCTGTTGATGGTGTCCTTTGCTGTACAGAAGCTTTTTAGCATGATGTAGTCCCATGTGTTCATTTTTTATTTTGTTTCCCTTGCCTGAGGATATGTGTTCAGGAAAAGTTGCTCATGTTTATATTTAAGAGATTTTTGCCTATGTTGTCTTCTAAGAGTTTTATGGTTTCATGACTTACATTCAGGTCTTTGATCCTGTTTCCCTTCCTCTTATACCCTGCTCACCAAGGACTTTATGGGTAGCAATCCGGCTTCATAGGAACCCCAATAGAGGAAGAGATGTCTGGAGCAGGGATATGAGTACTCCAGGGACTCTAAGCTACAAACAAGTAAGCCAGCGTTTGGTTTAAGGCTGAGTCTTTTGTGAGTCTGACTGGTATTTCCATGTTCAGGGTACACTGACAATGTAGCTGAAGAATCAGACCTTTCCAATATACTGCCCTGACCTGCTGAGACCAGGCTCCATGACCACAGGGTTGTCCTCTGCCTTCGTTCTAATTGCAGCAAGCAGTATCATCCTAGGTGATCCAACTTAGACACTTGCATCATTTTACACCAAAAAGAAATTTCTCTGGAAGCAAAATATTTGGGTCCTGGTTGTGCTGGCTTTGATTTATGTGAATGTTAACAAATCCTTCGGAACCATGAGCCGGAGTAACTTGTTCTATGTCAAGCCAGTCCCATGGAGCCTTCATGTTCTCCTGGGAGTGCTCCCAGCATGGTCCGCAGTCCTCTCGGGTAGAGCAGATTCCGGTCAACAAGCTGTCTACAGGACTTGCCATGAAGGGGCTTGTTTGTGATCTGTTTCTGGGGTGCTGGAAAAATGTTTCTGGGGTCTTCCTGGAAGGGCTTCTTTCGGAAACTCAGCTGTCTTCCTGGGTGAGTCAGGAAAGTTGTGATCCCGGAGAAGGCATCATGGCTTTAAATGACAAACCAGTTTGTTTGTTCCTCGGCTTCCATCCTTCATGGCGCTCCTGGGGAGAGAAGCTTCATTCTGCATATATAAAGGCCTGAGTGGGTGTGTCATGTCTGTAAAATGGGGACAACAGTACCTACCTTTCAGGATCATTGGGAAGGTAAATGACATCGAGGAGGGACTGTAAGGCCGTGTGTAGCACATGGCAGGCACTTAGCCAATCTGTGTCACTCATGGTCCTTTCTAAAAGTTCCACTGTCCTGTGTAAGTGCCTCTGTTGAAACGTTATCAAACCATATTGTAATCACACATCTTCTCAAAGGCAAAGAATGTATCTCAGTTTTACCTGTCCCACAGCTCCTGGCACAGTGCCCAGTTCTCTTTAAGTGAAGGATGAAGGAAGGAAAAGAACCAGTATCCCAGCTCAGCCCTCCTCTCACTCACACTTGCTTCTCACTTATGAAAATGTCCTGTTGCTTGTCCATGTCCATGAGATCTCTGAGACGATACCAGGACACTGGTAACTGGCTATGGGGAGAACTCCAGCACTCAGAATCAGAGAGAGGGAAACTTACTTTTCACCATATATCCTCTTGTTCTGCTTCAAAAAACTTTTCCATGGACATGCATACTTATAAAAAAAAAGTCCAAAAATCCCCCCAAAGTTAAACCAAAACCAAAATATCGTGTTGGACATATCTGTAAAAATCATATAAAGAACAATTATACATGGTTGATAAAAATTGGAAAAAGTGACCAAACTTACTCAGAAATACACATTAAACTAATGAAATCTTTTTCATACTCATGACAGAGGTATCCCACATTGGTGAGGACGTGTGGGGCAGGAGCCTTTACACTCTTGGTGTGAGAATAAATGAGTAAACCCTTTTTGGCAGGCAATGTGGGTTTTCTTTTCCAAATTAAAAAATGTAATCAATTGAAAATAATATTAACCAAAATTCTAGGAATTTTCACTAAGGAAATAATCTGAAACGTGTGTACATTTCTGTACAATGTTGTTAGTTGCAATATTGTTCATAACGTGAATGTCTGGGTATTAGTTTGGAAACCTGATGACCAATCGCTCCTAATCCCTCCTCCTCAACCCCAGTCCACGTACTGATAGAGCGCTGAGTAGGGCCCCTGGTTCTAGGCGGACCACCCCGGGTTGGCGATAAGAGAGCAGTACCACCTTTGTTTCCCTCTGGGGCAGATGAGTGTCTGGGAACCAGAGGGTAGAGATGAAAATTAAATGCCTTAATTTCTGGAGAGCTCTTGGCCTTGGAGACTCTTGGAACTACAGAGAAAGTTAATTCCTATTTGTTACAGCGAGTATGTGTTACTTCCATAATTAGCAGAGTAATTAAGCCAGGGCTCCAGAAGGGCAGAGCCCGCCCATGCAGATGGTAGCTTGCTGCTCTCCCTGGCCCCCAGGAGCCTGATTTACACCCCACCCCGCCCATCTTCAAGGCTGGGAGAGGGTTCTGCAGCTGAGGAGGCAGGCATGAAGGGCTTCCCCTCCCGTGCTCCATAGAGGACTGCCTCTACCGGGCAGCTTGGAATGCGGGAGACTACAGCACACTGCGGGCTCTCCCCACTGCAGTGCCTCCAGGGATCTCTGCTTGACCCATGGCCCAGAGGGGGAAGAGAGCAAGAGAAGAGCAGTAATACTACTGAGGAGCAGGAGGACCCCTCAGACCCAGAGCTCGGGGGAACACAACTTCTGGAGACATTACCGCCCTACCCAAATTTCTGAGCCGGGGAGAATGGGCTAACCTTATTCGGGTGGACCAGTAGGGACGGTTTAGAGGGTGGGCTCAGTACCAGCCACCCCGTGGGAGAACGTGTGTTTTCAAGAGGACAACTACCTTGCACGTCCTCGCAGTAACACACAGTCCCTAAGGGAAACGGCTGTACTAAGGGTAAATGAGATCCTGTGTAGGATGCTCACCTGGCCGGACGGCCGGTCAGGCTTCCCTGGCCCGACTCCCGCCAGGCGCTGACGACCTGAAAGCCCAAGCCCCAACCCCAAGTGCGGAGCGTCAGCCAAGAACTGGGCGGCCGTGAGCAAGCCTCGTTTCCGAGCCTCCCCGTCTGTGCTTGAGGCGCTCAGGCAGCCCCAGGAGCCCGAACCCCAACCAGGAGCGCACCGCCGGCGCTCACGCGGGCCCAGCTCGGAAGCGTCAAGCCCCGCCTCGCTTTGGTGCCGCCCGCGAACACACCCCTCCGCCGCCCCGCCCCGCCCCGGCCGCGAGTCGCACCCGGCCTGCCCTCCCCTAAGATGGCGGCGTCGGCGTCGGGAGGCGGTGCCCACGGGGGCCCGGCAGCCAATGGGTTTCCGGCCTGAGCCGCGGCCCCGGCGCGGGAGGCGGAAGTGCGGCGGGCCACCACCTCCGTCCCGGCTGCGGTGCCTGCCAGTTACGTAACTCGTTGCGGGCTCCGTGCGGCTCCCCTTCCCGGCTCTTGCGGCCTCAGGATGCGCTGAGCCCCACGGCGCCGTCCGCTGCCGCCGGCTCCCGCCCAAGGTGAGCTCCCCCGGCTCGGGCCTGCGGTGGGCTAGGGGGCTGTGAGGGGGGAGCTGGGGCCCGAGCCGGCCGCGGAGGGAGGCGCGGCGCGGCCCACGCCAGCCGGCGCCCAGACCTCTCCGCGGGGCGAGGAGCGGCCGCGGTCCGGACCGCGAGGGGCGGGGGGCGCGGTTGCCAGCGTTGGGGGCGAACCCCTCTGTGCCGGACCCCAGGGCGGGCGGGTGGGGACGTTTGGAGCCAGAGGGCTGCCCGCTGCCCGCCGAGTCGCCGTCGAGGTGGGGACCCGGCCTTTGCCTAGTTCAGCGATTTGCCGCCGCCTCGCCTGGCCCTACCTCTGCTTCGGTACTTGTTGCACAGATTGTAGTATTTGCCGGCTTGTGTGCCCTCCTGTGAACTCCTGAGAGCCTGGGGCTCTTGTCTTTCGTTCCCGTGTCCTGCTCCCTCAGCTGTACCCTTCGGTATTAAAACAAATCAATTCCTTACTTTTCTGATAGTTTACAGACTGGCATGCAGACCCTACGCCAACGCTGACTTCCGTCGAATTGGGCACTTCCCAAGGAATAGAGGGAATCTGTAGCTTCTGTGGCTTGTCCCCCTGGGAAATTTTTCGGGGAGGCTGTGGGCCTTCGGTGAACTGCCAACAACAAATATCTGTATGCCCAGCGGGTGACCTGGAGATGAGGCAGGAACTTACTCTGTAGTAAACATGGACATTGGCTGCTTCATTGATCTGCTTTCACTCTGCCTGGTCCTTGAGCCATAGGATTTTGTTATTTGTTTGTCCTCGTGGCAGAGCATACCAGCCCCACGCAGTAGCTCCCTGCGGACCTTGGAGTGGTTGTTAATTGGACTGTCAGAACTGGAGAGAAGATTGCTGGTAGCAGAAGTTTTACCACAGCACTAAAAGCAGAAAACCTCTAGTTAATGCTTACCTGAGTGTAGGTCATAAATACCACATCCCCGAAGCCCTTTGTGACATACAGACAAGTGCGAGTTCTTTGGCCAATAGTACTTGACCTGCGTGGTGGGACAAAGGGGAGTCTCGAACATCACTTGAGTTCAGAGGTGCTTGGGCAAGAACAAATCTGCTCACTCGCTCCCATGAAAATCCCTGAATTGCTTTATGGTCAGAGAAAATGGAATTAAAGGCTAGAAGAAACTCAAGGGTGGCTGAAATGTAAGTCCCAGTCACCTTTCCAAATGGACAAATGGCAGTCATGGCAGTGCACACATCTCTCTCTTTCTGGGATTTTGTACCCATCAGAATTAATGTGCCAGTCGGCCCGAGCACTGCCTCCATTGTGCCGTTGGTGCTGGAGTCCCATCTCACTCAGCTTGCAGACCCTCGAGGCTGCTATGAAGACAATTGAAACCCGTATGTAACCAAGTCAAGACATGGTGTGGTGTTAAAAGACCACATAAAAAAATACAGACATTAAAAAAAAAAATCTGTGTGTATCCTACGTGAGCCCCTCCCGGTTGTAACTTACAGTGACTCTGGCACTGTGTTTATTTTAACCACACCCACTCAGACTTCAGATATGACTTCTTGAAATTGCTTGGCAACAGCATGCCTCTTACTGGAAAGGCAGAAAATTACTGAATGTTAGGCTGGAGCGATACAAGGTGCTTCACACCTGAACGGGGCAGGATGAAGCCGTGCTTGCTGACTGGGTGCCCTGCCAACCCTCAGTGGACCTGTTAGCAGAAGTTTGGTTCTTGGCAGCCTGTGGAGTGTTCAGACCCAGTGGACACAGCATCCTGACATTGCAGCAGTCACAGGGAATACAATGTGGAAAGGACTCCTCAGAGCTGAGGGCAGAGCAGTGCATGTCTTTCCTGAAGTAGCCCAGAGGTCTCCCTTTGTTGGTGACAGCTCTCCTACCTGAACAGAAAGCTGGCTGGTTATCGGCAGTGTCTTCTCTTAAAGGGTGGCCCCCTCCACCCCCCGCCAGCTCTGCATCTTATCACCATCGCCACCCCTCAACAACTCTTCCTGGAAGGAATCCACAAAGCCCTTGCAGTTTTTCCATCTCAGGTCCTTGTTTGTCCTTGAAAGCAAGCTTGGAGTATAGACTCTGCACGGCGCGGTCCTGTGTCTGTGTGCAGGGCCCTCAAGTGCAGTACTGCTCTGCAAGCAGCGCTGGGCCTCGCGGGCCTCCTGGCTAAGTTCAGATGCTGAGTTTGAGGCAGCATGTGTTTGTGAGTGTCTTTGGTAATTCCAGATCAGCCCTCCTTCCTTAAATACCATTCTTTTTAACATGACCTGATAGAAGCTGGCTGGCAGGCCAGTTTGGGTTATCTGAAGCCTGGATATCTTACTGCTGATTAAAGAGAGACCTACGTGTTTGAAAGCTCAGCAAGCATACAGTAGGTTAATATTCTAATGTGAACCTTATGGTGTTTGCCTGGTGCTTATGGAACTATAGGAAGGAGACCTGTCCAGGCCAGGGCTTCCTGCAGGAAGTGGTTTGGGGTCCGTGCCAATAGTTGAACCAGTCCTCAGTGGATCTCAGTGGGTCACTGTGGAGGCTGACAGACGTGTGACAGTTACCCCAGGGTGGCCCCGGCACTGAGCCGAGATGGTCAGGTAGAGGGGGAGTAACAGCAAACGAGAGCCAGGTCCCTGCCCTGTTGGATCAGGACTTCAGACTCGCCATCCCCTCACCTGAGACGGACTTCCTGCTCAGGAAGGGGCCACACATGCCAAAATAATGTCAGGAACCATTTGAGTGTGACAACGTAGAGATGTTAAACTGTCTCTTCAGATTATAAGTAGAATGATCACCGACTTTGCCCCAAAATAGACCCTCTTGGTGCCAACTTTTAACCCTGTACCCTTAGAATAGCATGGCATTTTGTACACTGGTGTCAAAAACAAACGTCATGAACATAGATTCATAGTTTTAAAGAAACAGAGGAGGTGATTGTGGGAAGGGACACAGACAGATGTTTGGGAAAGTCTTTGTTGCCTTTGCTTCCACAGGAAAACCAGAGAAAAAGGTTGTCATCTTTAACAGACTGTGTTAAAACAAGAAATTCCTCTCAGTTCTGTTTCTTGTTGGATAGTTACTGTATGCTATCAGGCATCACATTGTGTTCCTCCTTTTTGTTTCTGCATTCCTGAAATAGGACCTGTTTGGACAGCAAAGTATTGAAATCTGAGCCTCTTTTGAAAATAACTGAGAAAGCAATTTTATTTTATAAAATAGTCTGTGGGTAATTGTCCCTTAGGTACTGAAAAGAATCCTTTTCTGGAAAATGTTAACCCAGTAATACTTCCATTATTTCTATAGCTTTCATGGGAGGGCTGTTGGAGACTTTTTTTCAAACTTGTTCCTTTTTGGAAGATGACTCTTGACTAGTTGTAAACTATTCAGACAGTCTTGCTGGTCAAATATTTGCTGCCCTTCCTACTCTTAGTTTCAAATTACTTTGCATCTCCTCTGACCTCTGGTTGTTAACACCTCCACTGGAATATATATACAGAAAAATCCACGCCTGACAGTTGATAATGGCATCATGTGTCTGTACCACCCGCCCACCCCCCTCCACCATGAGACTCCTCAGGCCCCTTATTGGGCAGGCTGTCTCCTATTAAAAATTTTTATTTACTTGCAGGAAACACAAGAAACCATTGTCGTTTTATTGGGCACAGAGTGAGTAGGGGGTGCTCAGTTTCTGCTTTCGATTGCATGTGAATTCTTACTTTACTGTGAACATGTGTTCAGAGTAAGGCAGAAAGGCCTAACAGAGCATGCCCCACCTCAAGAAAAGGGATGTTCTTTTTAAATCACTTTACAAAATGTTGTCTAAAACATATAAATAAAGCTTTTAAAATTGGATTTTATATGGCCGCTCTAATAGCTTTTTAATGATTACCCAGGAACCCTTTAAAATATTTTTACAAGTCTGTTTGGTGTTCTTATCCACAACCACCTCGTCTTTGCTTCTTTACAACTTTGTGCTTAGAGCATTTGTTTCTGGCACCAGTGCACAAAATGCCATGCTGTTGCAAAGGTACAGAGGTTTAAAAGTTGGTGCTAAGAGAATCTGTGTGGGGCCAAGTGGAAATATAATTTGAAGAGACACTAAAATTTCCAAGTTGTTACTAGTTAAAAACGGCCTATGAGTTATTTTAATAAAAATGTGTTCATAATTTTCACGTACCACCTGAAAGTCTTTTTTTTTTCTGATAATAAAAAGAACCCAAGCTCATTGTAAAAAAAAAAAAGCTCAAAATAATAAGGAAATGAGAGGTGTAGGACACAGGACACAGACATCTGCCATCATTCTAGAGGCAAATGCTGACGGGAGGTTGACTTACTTTTTGAAAATAATTTTGTTATAAAATATGTTAACCTTGTGATCAAGTGTTAATTCGTATACCAAGTTTGACCCACTCTCATATTTAACATTATCTATTCTGAAGGATCTTAAGTGTAGACTCAGAGAAACAGATATTGAAAAGCATAAAACAACAAAACACAGCAGAGTGAGATGGGAAAAGCGGAGAAAGGCTGCCAGCTCTGGTTTGCAGAAGTGGCAGTGTCAGGGGCGGTGGGGCTGCTGGGTCACTGAAACCTGATGCCCTGTTGCTGTACTTTCTCCTTTCCAGCCCTGCGGCTGATGTCCGCTCTGCCGCTGCCCCCACACAATGCGCAGCATCGCTGTGGCCTCTGACATTCTCTGGGAGAACAGGTGTGCTTTGGTTGGGGTTCAGCCCTGGACAGCATCCAGGCTTGAGTGTTAGTAAAGAAAGTGGATTAAATACAAACATTTTATTACCCTTTGATTCTCACCCCCTGCAAATCTAGTATTTACAGGTGGGTTTGTTTTGTGCTTAAACTAAACTGGTTGACCCACTCACTGGATCTGACCTGGGAGTTATGTTCTGGGTACACCTTGTCAGGCAGCTGCCTACCAAGACCCCAGCTTGAAAAGCCATAGGGCAGAGGCGCTGCTCACCAGGCGTCCTTGGCTGCCCAGCCCACACACCTGCCGTCTCTGCCTGGCTCTGATGGCGTCTGCAGAGTGAACATTCGAGCTGGCCGAGGAGGCTCTGCTGTGGCCTGGTTTCCTATCCAGGAAGGTGACACTCCTGAAGTTTTCAGGTGAGGGGCTGCCAGGCCTGCTCTTGCTCCTTATTTCTGGCCCCCATGTCAGTGTTCCCTTTTTCCCCTGGGTCACATTCTTCTCTGTGCTACTCTTCGTCCTTGTCTCTCCCCAAACCTAGAATTTCATTCTCCAATTCTGACACTGATTAAGTGGGGCCACAAAAGGCAAACAGTCGCCCTACCATGTAGAAGCTTGCCAGCCCTCAGCTGCTCTGGTGTCAGTCCTTACCACAGCCAGAGGATCCTCTCCAACTGCCAGGGCCAAGGTTAGCCCAGACGCCTTCGGAAGGAGCACCAGGGCTTGCAGGTGGCATACGCATGCAGTGGCCCAAGAGCATGCCCAGCATACCTGATTATTTTACTGTGGAAATGAGGTAAAAAACTGAGGAGGAAAAATGAATTTGCAACAAAGTAAGACCTATCTTGGGACGCCATGTAAAGCTGAAGAGCAGAGTGTGGAAGTGAAAAATGCCCAAGCTCAAAGAGTGTGGAGGCCTTTCTCTTGGCCTCATCCTAGCAATCTGGAGAGGGGCCCATGTTCCCAGGGTGGGTACCCACGTCGGCCAGCCCTTTGCAAGGGGCACTCTGCTCCCCGCTGGTACAGGCACTTTGCACACGTCCTGCTTGTCTGGGAGGACGTTGGTCCCCACTTGGTAGCCGCTCTGCAGCTCAGGGCCTTTGTCCAGACCACGGCACTGGATGCTAATTGGAGCCCAGGTCAGTCTAGCCTTAAAAGCCTTGCCCTCCCCAAGACCCTGAGGCCTCCTGTTTTCACAGCCCTTCAGAAAGTTGTAAATCAAAATGATTCTTTTTGTTTGTGGAGAGAACACAGTGCAATACATGTGGGACATTTCAGTCCTCTTTTTCTTCCACCTCCCAGACATCGAGTTTGAAGAGGTGTATCTTAGACTCGTGTGTGATGAATCCGTGGCTCCCCTTGGGTGGACGAGGTGGATGTTAGGAGGGAAGCTGATTGGACTAGAGTGCAGGGTTCTTGGTTCTGTCGCCCTGGGCATGTACGTGTGCCTTGTCAGCCCAGGCTGCTGTGGAGATGCCTGCTCCCCTGCGGGAAGCAGCCCCATCGGGCAGGAGCTGATTCTCCCATGCCCTTCAAGCCCCTGGCCTGCTTCACGGGTGTGCAAGGCAGGGTCCTGTCACCATCACAACCTAGTTCTTTTTTTTCTCTCCCACTTCCTACACATCTTAAAGACAGGAGCTTAGAGTTCATTATTGTTGGATTTTTCAAGCTGATAAACCTGGTGTCTGAAGATTTTCATGTTCTCGAGGGCCCTTTGGTCTTTAATCCTTGAGCTGTGGGTGAGTGTGCATTAACAGCTCGGGCTTTACTCATGGAGCCACCAGGGCGGTGCTTGGTCACCAGAGAAGGAAGCGGGTTCAAGAAAGAGCTGGACGGAGACGCGGGCTGCAGAGAATCTGGGAGGATCCCCGGGGGCTGCTGGATTTCAGAGAAGCATAACTGTGGGTGGGTTATTACTGATGCTGGAGCAGAAGTGGGACTGAAGGGGGTGAGGCCAGGAAATAAAGCAAGAAGGTGGCAGATGTGGCATCGAAGGGGAGAAGGTGGCAGGGAAGCCTGTCTAGGAGGGTATGCCCAGGGCATCTACAGCCCCATGGGGGTCTATGCCAGAGCAAAGATTGAACATGCCAAGAGGGGCCTGCTCGGCCAGGGAGGAGGATGTGAAGTTGGGCCTGGCCTTGGTCGGCTAATCTCAGGGACAAATGAGAAAATGGAAGCCCATACGGTATGGAGATGTCTCCATGGACATCAGAGCTGGATTGACCTGGGGTCACAGTGATTCAAGCATCCCCGTAGCATCTGAGGGGCAAATGGAGGGAGGCCTATGTGCCCCTCAGCAAGGAGGACGGACCCTTTGAAGTAATGGGAATGAAAGAAGAGAAGGTGGGAAGCTCTAGACGCAAAGGTGGGTGCCACGGGGCCATGTCTGGCCTGAACCCTAGTCTGCTGAGGGCAGTAGAGGCCAGAGGACCTCTCAAGCCATTACGAGTGCGGGGTGGCTTTGGGAAGGTAAGTGTGAGATGTCTGGGACCAAGAAGCAATGCCTCTGAGGGAGGGACCCTGTGACCTTGGGCGTGGCGGTGCCCTCTGTGGGGGGCTGCTCCAGGAAATAGGGTTGCCCATCGCTGTGTTACTGGGCTGGGAATGCAGTGCCTGTGGCATCACGATGGCGGGGGAAACCCCTCCTGACTTGGAACAGGCCCACTCTGAGCCCCCAGGCTCTGACCCCAGTGCTTGGCAGTGGGAAGGAGACAGGACATGCGCCTGGGGTGATGGGGACATCCTGGCGGCGGTTCCTTCACTTTACTCTGTCCCTCTGGCTGAGTGCTCAGGTGTCCAGACACCACCCCTTTCCCATCACCTTGGAGTCCTCGGAAAAGTGGCCTTCTGTCCGGGGACCTGGAGGTCATTTCAGTGCAGAAGGAAGCCAAGGCTGGCAGACAGCCTCGTGGGGACAAGGTCAGGGGACAGAGGACAGATGGAGCAGCAAGTGCGCAGGCCCTTCTTTGGGTCTTGGAGAGTCTCTCCCCCCTTGGCTTGCTCACCCATCCTCAAAGGCCAAGGGCAGGATGCAGGCCCGGGACCCTGGAAGGACTCTCACTGTGAGCCTGAGCCCTTGCAGCTTCACAGTCTAACTTAAAAACTCAGGTGAACCTCGTATTCTGTACGATGTGGCCCTGCTGTTGTAAGGTAGACGCATCCGTGTCTGTGGGGAATGTGCCTGCAGATGGCTGTGTGTCTGCAGCTTCAGTGCCCAGGGCTTGGACCAGGGGGCCTGACTCGGGGGCTCCACTGTGACTTCACTTGCTGGTCCCTGTTCTCTAGTGAGTCATCAGAACCCTTGTCCCATAAGCCCTAAGAATAGCCCAAAGCAACAGGAGATGGGTGCCTGGTGGAGGTCCCCTGGCCTCACCAGCCTCTCAGTGCCGCTGCCATCTCTCCGCCTGCCCTCTCGGCCACCATTGCTTCCTGTCCTGGGCACACAGTCGCCAGATTCTCCTTTTCCCGAGCCTCCGTGTCTCCTTCTCAGCCCTGTTATCTGGGCCAGGACAGACTAGGCATTGTAATATGCTGTGTTTTTCCTTCAGTTAAATGTGACGTGTTCCTATTTTTAAATCAAAGCACCTAAAGAACCAGCCTCTGAAAACATGGAGGTACTTGTAATAGGGGTTTGAGAATCCGCAAATGGCCATGCCTCTCGGAGCCAGAGTTCACCTGAAAGTTGAACAGGGAACAAATCCTGCCCCTTTGGTCAAAAGCCTTGTCCCAAGGATACTAGGGGGAGATTTATACATCACAGGACACGAGATGCTCATTTGTTATCTCTTTGCTGTCAAGCCTCAATGTAGAGGTTTTTTAAAAAAATCTTTTAAAATCAGCTTTATTGAAGAATTGTACATACAAAAAAATGCCCAGTGAGTTTCAATGTGTGTGTGTGTGTCACCACCACCACCATCGACATGCAGAATGTTGGTCCCCAGGAAGGGTCCTGCCCCCAGCCTCTTTGCAGTCAGTCCCCTGCCGCAGGTGGCCTTTGAAGCCCAGGCGTGCTTCCTGCACTTACTGTGCAGCAGCGGCAGCCGGTCTGGTGCCTGGGTCTACCTGCAGCCATCCAGACCCCGGCTCTGCCGCCTGCCTTGTGGCCGCCTGCACTGGTCCTGCCCGTCAGAGCGAGTGACGCCGGCCTGTCTGGCAACTCCTTTCCGTGGCGCTCAAAGCACATCTGCTGCCACGGGAGGCCTGGCACTCTGCCAAGGGCAGTGAGGGCGACAGTCGTGTCACCCCATTTCTTGGGCTGGCTCTACCCGGAAGCCCCAGACAAACCAGCTGGAACCAGTTTTCCTGGGAAGAGGCGGATGTGAGTTTCCTGACTCAGATCAGGCATCAGAGCTGAGAGTTGATTTGAGATCCATCTGGTGATTTGCGGTTTGTGCTGGTTTCCCCACCGCCGAGGGGAAGTCTGAGCTGATCTTTCCTTTCTCAGAAGCATCTAAACAGCTACCCCTTGAAAATTGGTTGACAACACAACTGTGCTTTTGGTTGAGACCTGATAGCATTCTTTGGCCACTTCCTACACCCTCCAAGCTAACGGCAGATTGTTTTCTCTTTGAATGTGAAATACTGCAATGGCCCAAATCTTGAGGAAGCTACCAGGTCGGCCTTGGGCTGGTGGCTCCCACCAAGCTCCCCGATCTTCAGCCTTGGCTTCCCCCAGGTACCCCCACTGCCCACCCAGCTGGCCTGGCACAGACGGGGGCTCCTGGGCTGTGGGGTCTGGGTCAGCCCCCCGTGGGGCGCCAGCCTGAGTCCCTGCAGTTTGACTTGTGGGCTGGAAAGCTTCTGATCCTTTCTAGAATCTACTGTGACTTTCTTCAGATTATTTTCATCCACTTGCTCACCAAAGAATCATCCACTCTCAGGATTAGGGCTGGTTTTCGTTGGGTTTCTAACAGCTTTATTGAGGTATAATCCACATTGCCATACACTTCACCCACTCAGCATACCATTCAGTGTTGTAGTGCCGTCTACCACATTCAGTTTCAGAGCACTGTCACCACTCCCTCAGAAGCCCGCAGCCTTAGCCGTCAGCCTCCAGTCCTCCCAGTCCCCCTGCGCCCGGCAGCCACTCATCTTTCTGTCTCAGGATTTGCCTGTTCAGAACATTTCATATAAATAGAATCATAAAACACGTGGCTGTTTGTGTTTGGCTTCTTTCACTCGGCACGTTTTCAGCTTTCCTCCAGACCGTAGCATGTGTAAGGACAAGATACCTGCTGTGTAGACAGTTGCCTTGTGCTGACTCAGCTGCTCACCGACAGGTGCTGCCTGCAGGCCATGTTTTGCTCAGCCCGTCGTCGACTCCTGCCCAGTTTAGAGCGGGGACCATTGGGCCACTTGGATTGGGCAGGTGGTGATGTGTCTGAGCTGAGCTTGTCCACCAGGATCTTCACTGACAGTAGTAGCAGCAGGAAGGAGACAACCCCATGTCTTGGGTCCCCTTGCTCTGGGACGACTACCCTGAGGGCTGGGGCTTGGTCCTGGTTTTGGGTCATGCGAAGTTGTTGACTTTGTCACAGAGGCCCCAGGTTTTCACAGGGGACCTCCCGCCTTCCCTAGTTTTCTTGGTCTGTGGGGAATGGGGAGGGGCATTGCCCTAAACTGGCCCTGTGGTTGACCCTTATCCTGAGCAGCTTTGGGCTGGCTCCTGAAACAGTGTTCAATGTCCTTGGGCTGTGTCCTCTCGCCTTTAAAACTCAGCAGAGTCTGAGAGTTGTTTACCTTGGGTCCTGAGCAGTATTCTCTGCACCCCGGACACTCTGAACCAGGTGCCTAACCCAGAGGGCAGGTCAGCGAGCCAGCTACTCTTGCTGCGAACCTGCTGTTCCCAGTAAGGAGGTGTGCAGAGGCCAGGGTGGTCGCTGCCGTGTGTGGCGCTGCTTTCCAGAGCTCTTGGTATTTAGACGCTCACCTGGAGAGCCTGCCACCACATCCAAACAGCCACTGCCAGCAAGTTTGCTTGGTTGGTTGGTTTTTAATTAGAAACATTTTCAGACATCCACTTAGTGTGCCTATCAAACAACCCAACAGTTATTAACATTATGCCAATTTTGCTCCCACTAAATTAGATTCCAGAACATTCTGTCATTTCACTCCTCTGTATCCAGTGTGCATCTCTTTTTAGGAATGTGAACATTTCTGCAGAACCACAATGCTTGTCTCCTTCGTAACAAGGTTAACAACCCCTGCAGTTGTTGCTTTTAGAGGGTTTTTGTGCATGTGTTTGGACAAATAACTTGAAAGTGTGGAAGGTAAACTGTGTGGATTCAGGACACTGGGTCGGGGGCTGGGGGCACAGCCTTCCTGATCCATGTGGGCCCGAACTTCCCTGGAATGTTCCATGCTGACTTGGGCTGAGAAATGACCTAAGTTAGGGGTCGGAGCAAAGCTACTCGGGACGCCAGTGTTAGAGGCCAAGGGATGTCCGTGGGTGGCGGGCCGAGCTGGTTACCAGCTGCTGGGCCCAGCAGCCCACTCGTGGTGGTCGCCTCCTCCATGGTTCCCAGTCCTTTGCTGTCAACTGTCAACTGCTCATTCTGGCCCCGCATCGCCCTGGGAGGCCCAGCTGTGGGCATCCGAGAGGCCCAGAGGGAATGGCCAGCCAAGGCCAGGCCCAGGGTCCGAGTCCATCCTCTCTGTGAGGGAAGGAGGGGAGGGTCACCTGCGCTGTGGGGGGGGGGCTCTGCCTGAACCGCCACGTTTTGTGGAGCAAAATGGCCCTTTACCCAGGGTGACCAGGGAGCTGTGTCCTATCCGGTGACCCCTAAGATATATTTTGGACAAGGATGACTCATAAAACTCAGGACTAGTCCATTTCGCAGTAAGTGGCTGGCCACCAGAGAGAGAGATGTGAGATCTCTGAGGTCACTCACCAGAATGTCCTGGGTCCTGGGCCACATCCCAGGTACCCTTGGGGATGGGGGGCTGCAGTGGGTGGCCATGGTGGGTTTGCCAAATGCTGGAATGGCCCAGCTGTGTAGGAACCAGAGAGTCGTGCTGGACAGGGTCTTGGTTTCTGAAGGTGCATCCCAGTGAAGAGAAATCAGCAGGTGACATGACATGGAAGTCACGCCACTTCCCAAGTCTGGGGGCTTTTTGATTTTTGGTTGGTATTTTGTTTTGTGTCTGCAACTGGGAGCTCAGACACACAGCCCCGCAGCTCTGGCCTGCCCTTTCCCAGAGGCCTCTCCAGTTGGCACTCACTTGTGTCCTTTGTCAGCTAAAGTCAAGGACATAGGTGGCTCTTCCCGCCCTTCTGTGGGGCAGCGCAGCCCAGAGGTTCTGCAGGATGTCAGCCCAGAGACCGGCTCCACCTGCTCCTCAGTGCCAGGCTTCCTCCAGCAGCGTGCCTGCCGGAGGCTGGAGGTCAGAGGCTGCTGCTGCTCTCTGGGCACAGGGGATGCCTCACTGCTTCCTGACCCCATGCCTGTGGGGGTGCCCCAGGCCTCAGGCTGGAACACAACCTGCCCTGCGAATGGGCCTCTCAGAGCTCCTAGGCATGCAGGTCGGAGGAGGGCCCGCCTTGCAGGCAGCACATGGGCAGTGCAGGCGCCAGCTGCGAACATGGAGGGAGAAGGAGAACGCACACCCCCAGTCCAGCTCTTGAGCCAGCGCTGTGCAAAGGGACCTGTCAAGGGGGCATGGTCCCTACCCCTGGGAGCCTGGCGTGTGCTGGAAAGATGGAACCCGATGTGGCCACAGAGCCGCGCTGCTCCTGCAGCCACCCTCCCCGCCCACTTGGCATGTCTGCTCCAAGGTCCCTGAGGCCACAGTAACGTTTCCAGTCCTGTAGACTTGGCCTCTAAGCCCGACCCCTGGTCCCCTGTGGGCTTGCTGGTGCCATAAGGAAGGGGGCACAAGAACGTCTGTCATTACTCAGCTGAGGAGCTGCTGCCCTCGGCAGCCGTCGGCCTGACTGCCCAGCAGCACCTGGTCCTGGGGGCCGCCAGGCTACGGCCGACCCTTGAAGAAGCCCTCTTTCTTGCTGCGCAGTGCCTGTGGGATTGTGTCCCTGGCTCCGAGGCAGAGCGACTGCCCCACCGGCCCTGTGGTCAGGTCTCAGGGTGGATCTCGGCCCCGGCCGCTGCAGGTTAGACTGTGGCCACCGAGGACCTTATGGAAACTGAAGCCTCCTGGGAGCCAGGCACGCACGGCCGTCAGGGTGGCAGAACTATCGCGGGCACTTCACTTGGGCTTGCCGGGCATCATCTGGCCCTTCACGGGGCTGGTAGGCCCTGTGCTGTGCACACTGGGGTAGCAGTGATGGGAGGACCCAGGAGACCTGCCGGGCAAGGAGGCTGGTGTGCGGTGCTCCACTTCCTCATCTGCAAAGTGGGGGTGACCCCTGGTCGTGGGATTCTTGCAAGGGATGGAAACTGGTCACGCAGTTCCTGAGGGGACCTCCGTCCATGGGGATGTATTCGTGCTCCCGTCTTGCCCACCTCACAGCCCAGTATGAGGAGGAAGAGTTAGTGTGGTGACTGGGGCAGGGGCCGCAGACGTCCTCCTGAGCCCGCCCCCCTCCTGCAGGCGTGAATGACAGAGGTGGTGCCGTCCAGCGCCCTCTGCGAGGTCAGCCTGCGCCTCCTCCGCCACGATGACATAGACACCGTGAAGCATCTCTGCAGCGACTGGTTCCCCATCGAGTAAGTTGAGTGGCACAGCTGTCCTTGGCTGCAGATGGGCAGGGTGGGGGGACACAAAGGGCCCACAGGTGCTGAAGGGGAGGATGGCCGGAAGTGCTGCAGGAGCCTAGAGCCGCCTCGCTGTCAGTGGGCCTAGGCCCTGCTCCCCGACTGCCACCTCACCCCGCCCTTTCCATGAGGGGTTCCCCCAAAAGGGCTTCGCTGAGAATCTTTAGTTACAAAGATAGTCAGTACAGTGCTATTTATAATTCAGAAAATTGAGAAGCAATTCAAGTATCTGAACAGTAAGGAATTGGTTACGTGTATTAGGGTATGTGCATACAAAATACGCATTATTCAGTCAGGAAAAAAAAATCTGTCAGAGGTATATTTGTGAAGCACAGTTTTTTATGAGATATTTAAGAAAAAAGCAGACTATAAAAGAGTATGTACCACAGTCTGTTTTTATTTTTAAAATATGCACAAGATAAAAGCTTATGAGGCTATGTTGCCGTGTAGCAAAATGTTTGTGGTAGTTAGAGGCGGGTGGGGTATTAGCCTCTACAGCTCTGTCTGGTTTTGCTCGCTATTGCCTGATCTTCCTGTAATGTGCACATACGGCTTTTATAGTGAGAAAAGTAGTTGTAGACTTTTTATTTTAAATTCAGATGCCACTCAGCTGTGAACTGGGCTCTCCCGACTCCGTGTCGTCCCCCTGCCCCATCTTCAAAGAGACAGAATTCTTGGAAGTCTCCTGGTTGTCTATGGGCTATCAAGGGCCATCAGTATTAACTTGCCCGCTGTTCCTCCAGGCACTGCTCTCGTGGAGTGTCATCTGAAGTTCTCCCCTTCATCTCTTATGTCTTATAAAATCATTGTTCCCATCAGAAATCCCCAGGCCCACCTGGACAAATGTTTGCTTTAAGACGACGCTTGGTGGAGCCCGAGTGGCAGAGGACAGCCTCCTCACCTGCCTGGGAGCAGCGGGCGGTCCCCTGTAGCCCCCCCTGCCTCAAGCACAGCGGCAGCCAGTCTTGGCCTTTGACAGGCTCCCCTGAGTGTGTTCTCCTCCTCAAGGTACCCAGACTCATGGTATCGTGATATCACCTCCAACAAGAAGTTCTTTTCTCTCGCCGCGACCTACAGGGACGCCATCGTGGGGATGATAGTAGCTGAAATAAAAGGCAGGACCAAGATACACAAGGAGGTGAGTTTGTGTGGCAGTGACTTGGTGGCCCCCGTCACTGGGTGGCCTGTGGGGCATGGGGCGGAGGCATGCCTGCTCTGCAGAGGGCGCTCTGCTTTCTCTTAGGAGCCCACACCTTGTGTGGAGTGTGGGCATCGTACCACGTCTCTGTGTGTACGTGATACAGTCATACAGGCGCTGAGAAAAGGCCTAGCTGCGGGCTCCCGACAACTGTCAGGAGTGTAAGTGACGCACTGACGCAGAGTTGAAGGAGCTGCAGAAGTAATCTCATTTGTGTGGTGGGGTCACAGGAACCCGCTGTGGTTTGCTGAAGGAAATGCTGGCTCAGTTAGAGGTTAGCAAAAATAGGATGTAACTTCTTTTCATCCAACTTCACAGACCCCTCCAAGAACTGAGAGCCCCTGAGGGTCTGTGGACCCTGGGTTAGCAAGCCCGGCTCCAAATGTGAAATGTGAGGCACGGCCACAGCCCCTTGTTCTACGTTGTTGGCTTGGGTCAGGGTTCTGCCTGAACATTTCAGTCACCTTAGCAACCAAGTAGTGTTCACCACGTGGGTGTTCACACCAGGGAGGGAAAGCCCACCACCCACAAGGCTGACTCCATCTGCTGTTGGTTTAGCTTCTGGTTATTTCTTTAAAGGTGCAAGGACATGTCCTTTTTGAAGACCCGCCTGCCCCAGTCTGCCCCGTTTCGCCCATAATTAGATTCTGGCAAAGCTGGTTTCTTTTAAGAGTAACTTTTTTTATCCTAGCTTCCTCCTTTCCAGTTTCTATGCTGACATACAGCAAAGAGGTGGTGTTTGCGGCAAGCGGCGATATCTTTTTGGTCGCTCTTCTTGCACAGGACAAACTGTCCCACCTGCCCATCTCCCTGTTTCCCGCCCTCGCTCCTCAAAGACCCCTTTGCGTGGCTCTGATTGTGTGCCCCTGGGACTAGCCAGCCCCGTGGTGGCTAGATCTCCGTGCTCCTTCGAACAAGTTGGTTTTCCCGGGAGGGCAAATGGGGACCCTTTCCTTCTTTTCCTAGGCTCTGAGGGGAGGGGCTCTTTGCACCCAGCAGGTGCTCAGGCTTGCTGAGATGCTGAGTGAAGACAGTGCTGGGGCAAAGCAGGGCCTGTTAGAAGGTGTCAGCTGGAGAATGAAGTGCCCTGCTTGCCTGCCTGAGACTGAGAGGCAGTCACCCTTGTCCAGGTTAACGTGGTGTGGAGCGCTGCACCCAAGGAGCGGGGTCGGGGCTGGGGCCGGGCCAACCCTGCCCAGTATGGGGAGCCGCTCAGTGATGGGGACCAGGAGGGTCTCAGTGTGTCACTGGCCCTTGTTTGCTGCCCAGTACTTGCCATGCGGCCCAGTTGCCCCCTCGTCGCCACCACACCCTACTGGCCCAGCATCGGGGTCCTTCCTTGTCTACTCTGCCACTCGTCCCCAGAGAGGCAACTTTGTGTGTGTTCTTCCTTTAGTGGTTTTCGCCAGAGGGCCCACACCATTTCCAAAGGGGGAAAATTGTCCTTCATCCTTGGATCTGTCCCCTTCCGCCCTGGTGTCCCCCAGTGTCACAGCCGGGGGAGTTGGCACCTGAGGTGTGCTCTGCACTGGGACCAGGTGTTTGACATCAACCTGACTTTATTTCTGACTTTTTCTTCAGGACGGAGACATTCTAGCCTCCAACTTCTCTGTTGACACACAAGTTGCGTACATTCTCAGTCTGGGAGTAGTGAAGGAATTCAGAAAGCACGGCATAGGTAAGGGGCGGCAGAACGCCTGGTTTGGGCCCAGGTCCCCCCACACCGTGTGCGCTCAGGCCCTGAGCGTGGATGATGCTGTCTCGGGACTGGGCCTCCGTCTCGTGGCCGACCTGCATCTCTTCCTCCTCTCCCAGAGTCTCCCGGCCCCACCTCTGTCTGTCAGCCTTCCGCCCATGCTCCTTCCACACACCGCCAGGTCTTTCCACAGTGGCCTTGTTCCCAAGCCTGAGATGATCTGGTTAATGACGGCTCCTGAGCACCCCCACTGGGGAGCAGATCCTTCCTACCATGCCTGCCATCACACACACAGTGTGTGTCTGCTCACAAGTGTTCTGATCATGAGTAGAAAACACAACTGAAGGAATAGTTGTAACTGCCATGTCAGGTGCCCATCAGTGCCAAACCCCATCCCCCTCTGCCGTGCGGCTCACAGGCGGTAGCACCTGCCTCTAGCCCAGCCCGTCAGTCCATGCTTCCCTGGCTCAGGTGGGCACTTCTGCTGCCTGAAGGGCTCGTGAGTCTCCACTGTGGGTTCAGCCCCTGGGAGGTAACTGCCTGGCCTGTATGCCTGGTGGTCTGCAGCTAAGAGGCCCATCTGGCTGTGCGGTTTTATGGACTTGAACAGCGGGTGGTTCTAGAAGGTCGGTCTTTGATACCAGCCCTGCTGTGTGGCTGTTACCTCTATTCCTGCAGGTTCGCTTTTACTTGAGAGTTTAAAGGATCACATATCGACCACGGCCCAGGACCACTGCAAAGCCATCTACCTGCACGTGCTCACTACCAACAGCACAGCGATACACTTCTACGAAAACAGGGACTTCAAGCAGCATCACTATCTCCCCTATTACTACTCCATCCGTGGGGTCCTCAAAGATGGCTTCACCTACGTCCTCTACATCAATGGCGGCCACCCTCCGTGGACAATCCTATATCCTTTACTTCTCAGGGGCCAGGAGGGACTGTGGCTTCCGAGCCACCAGTCACAGGGACAGGACCCGTGCACTGGCTGGAGCCATGGTCGCCCTCAGGTGATCCTCACAAGGCCGAGCTCACGGGAGGCACACTCCCCACCCGACAGCAGTTCAGGTAGACCTGGCTCACGTGTTTTGGGACTGTCTGGGTGCACGTACTGGGAAAGTGGGTGCACCCTGTCACTCAGCGTTCCCTGGACCTCAGCTAGGATCAGGGGTGGGTTTTAGCTTCCAGGCCCATGGTCCATCTGTCCAACAAATACTATTTGGGAGCATCCCGTTCCAGGTGCATGGGAGAAAGCAATGATCAGAACAGAGCTCTGCCCTGTCGGGGCCTGTGTGCTGCCCTGGAGAAGCAAGGGAGGTGAGGGGATGGTTGGCTGGATTTAAACACTTGGGTTCAACCTTCATCACAGGTGTGTGATCCAGAGGTGTGTCAGTACCCAGCTTCCCCTCTTTAACTCTCTTGCCCTTGGCAGGTAGGAGAGAGGCCAGGAAACTTCCTTATAGTCACAGGGTGTGGCCCAAGAGATATGCTGTGGGGGTGCGTGTGTGAGGAGAGAGAGAGATTAAATGAATGAGTTAGGAATTTACCCATTTCATAGGGAAATAAACAGGAAAGAAAAGGGCGGCCAAAAAGCCCACAGCCTCCTAGCTCATGTGAAGATGGATTGCCTATGTGTGTCCAAGGGCTTTGTGTCGGCCCCCACCTTGTCCCAGGGACAGGTCCCATAGGGGAGAACCAAGAGCCCTTGCCCTTCTGCCAGACCCCCCAGCCTTGTCGGGATGCCCATGTATCTGAGGCTGCACCCAGAAGGTCCTCTTGTGCCCAAGTACCACCCTTTATCATTTTGCACCATGGAGATGCCTTGGCTAATGAGGCTTTCCAGCGTCCTGCAGAGGCTCAGCCAGCTCTTGGCCTTCCAGGAAATGGCGTGCCATCTGCACGCAGTCCTACAGGTCACCATGTGGGCCCCGTTATGATGCCACCCAGGGATACAGGGGCAGACAAAGCGAGTGGAGTCTTCCTTAATGGAACCGCACGGACTACATACAGCACCTGGGCTCTGCGTTAGCAAATCTGAGCCCGTGCTCCATCCCGCACAGGATCTACCGCCAGGCCCACAGCCTGCTCTGCAGCTTCCTGCCATGGTCCAGCATCTCCACCAAGGGTGGCATCGAGTACAGCCGGACCATGTGATGCCAGCCGGGCAGCTTCCACTGGGCATCACCCCTCGGCACCCTGCGGAGCCTGCCTTCCTGGCCGTCTGACTTCTGCCACCCTCTGCAAATAGCTGGCGGCCACCTGCCAGGCTGAGGGCCTGCCCTAGCTGCGGCCAGGTGCTACGCGGGTGCGGGAGCAGAGTGCCGTGGGGCGCACCCGGTCTCCCAACAGGTACACTGGAGCAGCTGGTGGGGAAGAGGGGCACAGAACCCACTGGCACCCAACAACAAAACCAGCTGGCCCTGGGCACGCACCCCTGCTTAGAGATGTTGGGAAGCAGCACCAAGGGCTGAGCCGGTTCCTGAACGACTCTCACGACTTCAGGAAGGAAAGCGGAGTCCTTGAGCCCCTGGCCACAACTTTATCTTTTCAATTCCTGAACTGCTTTTAAAAAAATAATGCATTCACATGGTTCAGCAATTGAAAAGGTACCAGAAGATCAAGCCCCTCCTACCCCTGCCCCTGCCGGTGGGTGTCAGGGCTGCTGTGTCTTGTGTGCACACTCTGGCATCTGCCAGGGGTCGGACTTCCACACCAGCTGCACCTTCAGCTCCACCTGAAGGTCTGTGTGGACCAGCCCCATGGTGGGCTTCTCCCAGGCTCTGCTCTGCTCGGAGGCCATGCTCTGAAGCATCGTGAGTGCCACAGGGAGAGGGTCAGACCTCAGAACCTCAGAGCTGACGAGGTCATGAGCCTGGGGCCCACCCCCTTGTGCATGGACACGTGTGGGTGTGGTTTGGTGGGTGGGGCCAAGCTACACAGTGGTGCTCCATCACCACCTGGGCTGGAACCCGTCAGTGCCTTGGTAGGTGCTGGGCCTGAGGGGAGCCCAGTGGTCCCTGGAAGGGACTCAGCCTGGAGAGGGGTGCAAACTCCAGGGGCAACCAGGGCGCAGCCGTGGGCTCCTAGGCTGGATGGTGCAGGGTGGGCAGAGCAGCTCTGCAGAGGTCTTCACCCCTGCTCCCCTCTGCTCTTTCCTGCAGGCTCAGCTGGCCCTCCTACCCACTCTGGAAATGTCCACCCGCCCCTGTGCCCTGGTCCCGCCTCCACATGCGTGCACCAGCCCATGCCCGGCAGGGGTATTCCAAGTTCACTGTGGTTTGTGCTGCTGTGAGGGGCAGGGGCCAGGAAGGGGCTTCCCTCCCTGGCCATGTCCTCTCACCGCCCTTCCCTCTAGCTCCTTCCTCCTAAGCCAGAGAGAACTGGGGGTGAGGAGCCCAGGTGTTACCGACAGACCTGATCTTAAGGCCACAGGAGCCTGAGAATGAGGGGCTGAGATGGGGGAAAGTGGACCCTCCTCCAGAACCAGCCCACAGAAGCCTGGGCACAGGGAGCAGCCACCACCTCTCCACGAGGGGCTGGCACCCTGTTGGCAGAGCAGGAGAGCCTTTCCACCCCAGCACAGAGCTTGGGCTCAGTTCCCTGACCCAGGCGGTGGGAGAGCAGGACTGCTCCCCGCTCCTCCGCTGGGAGGCCGAATCCTGCAGCAGCCTCCTGCTGCAGGCCTCATTCTGTCCCTAGAGCACAGAGCCGCCCAGCAGATGGCAGATGCTGCTTTCAGCTGAACTGCGCAGGGAGCCAGGCTGAGGACGGGTGAGGTTCCTGGGTTCCTCTTGCCCAGGCCTCCCAGTCCCGGGAGCTGCGGATCCAGGACCGGGCCAGGTGCAGACAAGAGGAAGCGGGGCTGAGCGTGCGTGGTGTTGATCAAGTAGGGCCTGTCCTTTGGGGCCCAGGGGCAGGCAGTGCCTAGTATCCTTCAGCCCCTGGGGGCAGAGGCAGGAGAGGCTCCAGGCCTGAAAGTGTGGGAATCACCGCTTCAGACTCAGCCCCCCCACCCCCTGCAGAGCAGCCTGCTGCCTGCCCGCCTCCCTGGGTGGAGGAGAGCCAGAGTCACACACACCCCCGACTGCTGCGGTGTCCCGGCCTTGGCCTCAGTGCGCCCGCCTGACTGACGGGGAGAGGGAGGGCCCGCGCTTTCCGCCCTCAGAACTTCCCGCCCTACCCGCTCCTCCTCAGCCTCAAGGTGGTGGGGGGGTGTCTGAGATGGAGGCGAGCCCCTCCCTCCACTTCTGGCCCATGGTGCCCAGTGGCAGAGGGCTGTGTCGCTGACGTGTCCACACCTCCATGCTGACCGCAGCTCTGCTGAGGTCCAGCTCCGTGTCCTGTCTAATCAGAAACAGTGATCGTGTCGTTTTATTTCTGCCCTGAGGGGTAAGGGAGGAGTCTCCCAGCGGGTTCTGCCTTGGGTGTCCCTTCCCGCTCAGAGGCCTTGTCCGCCCCTCCACCTCTGCCCCCATCACTGCAGTGTCCAGCCCGGTGTTGAACATATCGTAGTGTTTTTTTGTCTCATTACAAACAAATAAACAGACGTGAATTGGTCACATCCTCTCCAGCATCAGCTCACCGCACTGAGGGCGGCCCAGGAGCCAGCTGCGTGTCCCATCGAGTCTTGAGGACAGTTCCCAGCCAGAAGGGCCGATTGTTCTGTGTAATTACTCTGCCCCCGTTCAGTCTTGGGGAAGGCTGTAGAGCTGAAAATCACAGCCAGCCTTTTTTTCCTCAAGTCACAAGGTCCTCGGTGGCTGCCCCCGTTTGTCCAGGGGCTTCTGTGGCCAGCTCCCAGCCTTAAGCTGCAGCTGGTCCCCTCAAGATGCTAACCTGGCTTAGAGAAGGCTTCGCAGGTGACTGCAGTGGTCAGGTGGGGACCCTGGCCAGGACACTCCACCATGGGAGCCTGAGGCAGAGTGCCAGTGTCTTGGTCCCCAGCTGGGCCAAGTCCAGGACCAGGCGCTTCCACCAACCTCCTTGGAGCTTCTGGCCACCCTGGGGGCAGTAGGTTGTACTTGTCCCCCCATCAGACAGATAAGGGAGACCAGGTAAGGGACTGGGCGTTGCCTCAGCTGGTTGGTGGCGGACCTCTCCAAAGCCCATGGATGCTCTTCCCTGGGGGCTGGGCATCCCCCACATGGCCCTCCCAGGGGGCAGGACCAGAGGCACCTACGAGCTGGCCGTGGGGGAGCCCCTGGGGGCTGGGGGGCTGCTGCTCCCACAGGGAGCACCGAGAGTCCCTGGTGCTGGTGAGTCACACCCAGGGTCCATCCGTTCGCTGCGTGAGGTCAGCTTCAGGATTAAGGGGGTGACTCCTTGGGGCCCATGGTCAGTTGCATGGCCAAGTATCCACTTGTGGGCAGGGGGTGTTTCT
Organism: Phataginus tricuspis; assembly: GCA_029783875.1. NCBI lineage: Eukaryota > Metazoa > Chordata > Mammalia > Pholidota > Manidae > Phataginus > Phataginus tricuspis. Next base: position 27,976,504 of record JAQQAC010010882.1, on the reverse strand, counting down.
CATTGCATCTCACCCTGAAAGCAGCTTTGCCTGCCTGGCCAGCCCTGCCCTGTTGGGCTAGGACACTGTCCCAGGGGCTGAAACTGACCACCAGTGGCCCAGGTCCAAACGCATCCACCATTCTGGGAATGGGGTGGGGACACCCAGGGTGGTAAGTGTGCACTTCCACGAGTGCTTGCTTGGGTCTCAGGGGACCCTTCACATCAGCTCCTCATCCCCAGGACTGGCTTTTCTGCTCAGCCTCTTCCGAGTACTTCTAAGAAAGCTTTGGGAGATTGGAGGCCAGCTCAGAGCCAGTGTCCTTTGTAGCCATCTTGTGTTCTTGAGGCGGAAGGAGCTGGAGTGTCAGCCTGGGTGGTGCGACCCACTGAAGGCTCCACCTCTGCCATGGCGGTGACCTCAGTTCCCTCCACATGGCCTCCCGTGGGCTGGGCTGGTTTCCCACCAGGTGTGGGCTCCTTTCTGGGCACTGGGTTCCCCACACACACTAGGGGCTGCCAGGCCTCCATTGCACCGGAAGTGCCACCATGTCATTTCCACAAACATTCTGTTAGTAAAGCAACACCCAAGCTGGTCCCCACACAAGTGGGGGGACACACAACCTGGGTGCCCGAAATCTGGACCCTTGGGCAGTCTGTGCTTTTTGAGGAGATCGGGCCCCTAACTGTCTCCAAGGACCATGTATTTCCGCTTGTGGCAAGGTCTTACTTCTGCCCATGCCCTCGGCTGGTACCTGGGCCAGCCCCCCTAACATCTGTCCAGAGCAGGGTCTCAGTTCCCCCCAGCCTCAGACTCCTGGGGGAGTAAATGTGGCAGAGGGAGGAAGCTGCCCTGTCACCCCACGTAGCTCATCTCGTGGACCCTGTGCAGTCCCATGGGCATTCAAACACCTGCTCTCAGCCCTCCTGCAGCTGCTGCCCAGGTCCCCGCTGCCCCCAGCCAGCACTCACCATGACAGCCTGGAAACTGCCCTGGGAACCTGGTCCCAGCAGCCTATGAAGTGTCCCAGGGTAGGACCAGGGAACAGGCAGGGAAGGAGCGCAGCTGTCCTGGTGTCCAGAGTGTCTTTGACGTTATCACTTGTAGTCTGGCAGGATCCCGCGGTGGGGGGGCAACCTTGCCCAACCCAGGCTGCCAGGAACGGAAGCCAGACAGTGGGAGTCACTGAGTCAAACCTAGGTCGCCCTCCTCTGTCCCCACAGGGCTGAGGCCCATGATGTAGAGCAGGGGGTGTCAGCCAGGGATTCTGCTCTCCAGGGGCTGCTGGGCACGAAACGTGGTTGTCACATCGGGATGAGGCCACTACTGGAACTAGCGGGGAGAGGCCAGGGGTTCCCCTGACATCCTCTCCAATGCACAGGATGGCCCGCCCCAAATGTCAGCAGGGCTGAAGCTGAGACTCCCTGGTACAGAGGAGCCCACGCTGAGGTGCCTGGAGTCTAGCCCAGCTGGGAGAAGGGCTGTGCCCATATACCTGGAGGAATGACACAACCAGGGGTCCCACAGAGCAGAGACTCCAAGCCCTGGTGAGGGGTGGCGTGGCGTGGGGGTCAGGCCACCATCTCTGTCTAGGTTGGGAGCATGCTTCCTTCCCTGGCACCTTCCCTAACCTGGCCTGCCTTCCTTTGTCCTCTGCTCTGGGTCTGTTGAGACCCTGCCCACCCAGAAGACTTCTGGGAGTCCCACCGGGAGGAGCCCTGGGCCTGACTCCAAATGTGGCTCTCAGAACGCAGGTGCCAAGGGGTACAGTGTCGGATCGGCCTGATGACACACACCGCATGGCCAGCATGCGGCAGCCTTGGCTTTTATTGGGAGCAGACCCGCAGATCCTCAGCCTCCTGGGAGCCACTCTCCTCTCAGCTCAGCCTCCCAGATACCAGCGGTTGACCTGAGTGGGAGCAGGCTGCAAGGGCATGCCCAGGCTTCTATTTGTCCTCCCACAGGACTTCCTCCTCCTTCTCCCTGCGTCTTCCTGAGGCTGGCCAGGCTCTGGTGCTGGGCAGCTGCTGGGGCACCTCAGTGTGAAGGGGCTACTGGTGGGGCATAGCCGTTCCTCGGGGCCTGCCTTCCCCTCCTCCTGGCATCCTCGCTCCTCCCTGGGAGAACCAGCAGGCACTCCATTGCTGCGGCCTCTCCAGAGCCCCAGAGCGGGTTCTCTTGCACAAGGGACATGTAGACTCCTCTGAGGCCTCCTGGGACCTCTTGAGCCTGAGCCCCAAGCATTCAGGAGGTCCAGGCTGGGAGGGGGCACCCTTGGCTGGGCCCATGCTGGAACTGGAAGCTGAGGAGAGGAGCAGAGAGGAGACACTTAGTGGGACTCAGGAGGAGGCTATCAGCCCATCCTATGAGCCCCAGAACCCGGTGTCCTTCAATATAGGAGGGGAGGGGGCAGTTCTCCTTTAAAAGAACCCTTGAAGGAGCGAAGAAAAAAGGGAGACGGATGATTCAAGCTAGAAAGACCCTCATCTAACCCAAACCACCCATTTTACAAATAGGGAAACAGGCTGGGGATGGGGGGAGCTGTCCAAAGTGTCTCATGGAGTTCAGAGCTAGGACAGGAACCCAGGAGGCTTGGGAGTGAAGAAGGACCTATCTACATCCATCCGGGGTCCCCAGTACAGCCCTTACCTGGGTCTTCCCCTCCTGTCCGCAGCCCTCCTCACCTGGTCTGGTGCTCACCTCTATTTCCCAGGTTGTCCCTGGGCACTTGAGCTACCAGCAGGGCTGAGCGGTGGCTGTTACCACGGCTCAGAGTCCCCTGTGGCAGACCCAGGGTCCAGGCCATGCCCTTGGGCTGCGGCAGGTAGCCCCTGGCCGTGAGCCAGCCTAGCCAGTGGCTCTCACGCTGGCCAGTGGGCTGCATGTGATCCGGCAGGTAGTGAACCAGGCCCTGCAGGTGGCGTAGCCGGAAGTTCTTGGGCTTGCTTCCCTGGGCACTGGGGTGCTGATGCTGCTGAGCCCCCATGCCCCCCTCGTAGATGTCAGGTGGTGTGTCGGGGTGGCTGGGGTGTTCTGCAGCCCAGCTTGCTGCATCTGTGGAGGGGAGAGTGAGAGGGTGTGGCTGGCAGGCTGCAGCAGCCATGAGGGGAGAACACAGGTTATGTGCTCTAAGTCCAGCTCATGTGATGGGCTCCACCCTTGTCTGCCAGCCTCGGCTTACCTATCTGTCAGATGGGCTCAGCCTCTGCCTCCCACCTTCCCAACACTTAACTCCTTTTCCCTTTCCCAACCAACAGGGAGGTCTGAGAAGTCTGAGACCTTGGCAAGATCTCTTTCAGTCTTTCTCCTGTCACTTTTTGCCCCCTACCCTAGAAAGAGCATCCCAGTGGTGAGTACAGAAATTGCCCAGTGGGTCCAGGATCACTCAGCCCAGAGTCACACAGCCTGGACCAGTAGCCATTCCCCTCTCCCAAGCATGCATGTCTCTGAAGCCACCCAGGTGGCTTTGGGCTCAAGTCGGGATAGGAGGGCATCTTGCCTTCTGTCACTCCTCCCTGCAGCCCAGCACCTTCTCTTATGCGCAGCTCAGAGAACGCACAGGCCAAAGCTTCCATGGAGGGCCAGTGTAGTTGGGGAGGGGTGGCCTAGCCTCCTGTGCAGCAGGGCTCTGCTCTCCCCTGCTTAGAGGGTGGGTCTGCACGTCCCCCATGGCAACTGGCACTATGACGTCACAGGGAAGACTCCCAGCCTTCCTGGATCCCCAAGTTTGGGAGAGGGTGGTGCCCAGGGCAGGGTCGCGGTGGGAGGACAGGGGTGAGGGAGTGGAACCTCAGAGGAGCTCCCTGGTGCCTCTGGCTTGTGGCAGGCCACACCAGACTCAGTCTTGGAGGTGGAGAGTCACTCCCTGTGGGGTGACCTCTTGGGGTCCCAGTTTCCTCATCTGTGGGCGGGAAATGGGGGTAGAGGAGTACAGAGTTGGTGAGTGGGCAGTGTTTTGAGCGGGCTGAAAAGGTGGTTCTGGGTGATTGGGCAAGTCACTTAATTTTTCTGACTGTCCATTT
>JAQQAC010010882.1:27952034-27972003 GCA_029783875.1 Phataginus tricuspis | reverse complement strand
TAATGATACTAAAATAAAATAAATTATTTAAAAAAAAAAAAAAAGCACATGAACAGATGTTCAACATAATTCATCTTAGGGAAATGCTAATTTAGACCACAGTGAGATACTAGTTTGCACCCAGGAGGATGATTTTAATAATTAAATGACAGTGTTAGGGAATATGTGGAGAAGCTGGAGCCCTCCTACCCTGCTGCTAAACGTGTAACTACCATATGACCCAGCAATTCCACTCCCAGGCATATGCTCGGAACTGACAACGGATATTTAAGCACACTCTTTCTCCACTGAAATGCTATGCCCTTTGTCATAGTGACCACGTATGCGCGGATCTACTTGGGGGCGCTAACGTTTGTGCGTGTAGGACTGTTACTTCGCCATCACCACTGCAGGGGCGAGGGCGGCCCAGCGTCTGGCAGTCCGTCCCTTCGCCCACCCTTCTGGACTCAGCTCACTTCGCCTCCCAGCCCTTCTCTGGCACCTCTGTCCCTCCCAGGTGAGCCCCCAGCGGACCCGCAGGCCTCCCCCACTGTAAGGCCAAGGTTCCCAAGGCAACCGCCGCTGCACGAGGCCCCGGGCCGAATTTCGGCCGGTCGTGAATCCCGAGCCCGCTGCGCGTGCGCGGGTTACAGCCCTGTCGCCTTTCGCCGCCTAGCGGCCAATCCGGGTCTCTCTGCTTCTCGGGGGATTCAGACGCGGGCGCGCCCAGGCAGTTGACACATGCCAGAGAGAAGCGTGCTGGGCACAGGACCCAGGAGGAAGATACAGCTTCGTGATATAATCCTACATTTCTTCTAGGGGAGTTTAGGAAACGAGAAGCAGTATATAGGGTGTCTAGCACAGTGTCAGGCACATAGCTGCTCAGAACGTGTCAACCAGTGCCAATAGTCTGTCTGCAAAGTGCGCGTAGAGTGTCGGCACCCCGCGCGACTCCCGGAACAGGGATCCCACGCCCACTTCCCCGGTGCCCCGGAACGGCCTGGTGGCCTCGTACGCATGCGCGCACGGTTCGGGCGCTTCGCCTCCCGTCCTGTTTGGCCCCGGCCGCGCGCCGTTTAGGACTCCGTGCGTTGCCATAGAGACCCTCGAGCACCCGAGCACAGGCGGCCGAGAAGCTGGGCTCCTGGGAACCAGAGCGCCATGTCTTTCCGCGACCTCCGCAGTAAGGCAGCCCTTCCCCCTGTGACCAGCTGGTCCTCCGAGGCTCGGGGCTTCGGCCCATCGGGTCCCCGGGCCGAAGCTCCCGCTGCCGGTGCCCCCGGCGCCTCGGAGGCGGCTCTGGCGCGGTGCCGCCCCCATTTCGGTGCTGGGAAGTTCTGCATCTGCTACTGGCCACATGTGGCTAGTGCCGCTGAGGAACCCGTCTTAATTTTATCTAATTTTAATTACATAACCACATGGGGTGGTTCGCTGCCGTATTGGAAAACACAGAGACCGTATTTGAATTGGGTTAGCTTAGGGCTCAAAAAAAAACTCGCACAAAACCGAGGAGCACGCTGGAGAACAATAATTAAGGCTAACTTTTTTTTTTTAGTTTTTACAACCTGCCACAAACCTTTGTGTGTGCCTCATTTCATTTACTCCTCTGAACACCTCTGTGCTCCTGTATTTGGAGATGAGGAAACGGGCACAGAGAGGCCAAGTAACTCGGTCAGGGGACACAGGTGGTAAGAGCTGGCGCTGGAGTTTGAGTTCAGGTTGTCTAACATCCAGAGCCTGTCGGGGCTGGTGAGCACAAGGGACCCCAAATGCTTGCTAGGAGGGTGGGGAAGTGGGACGGAGATAAGAGAATTAGTTACTACTGTCTGGGGGGACAGCTGTTACACCCTAGGCAGTTCACATTCAGGATCTTATTTTAGTCCTTGCTTTTGCAGTGAGGTAGGTAGTGTAATTCCTGGATGAAGTACTTTGAGACACAGGGAAAGTAAGTTGCTTTAGGTCATTCAGAACTAGTGGAACCAGAGATCAAGGCATAGGACTCTGTGAATCAAAATTTCTTGTTTTTTATTCACTATCACTTGCTGAATCTCAAGCAGTTCAGGTAACTAGCTCCACCTCGGTAGGTGTAGCAGATGAATGCCGACTTGCCATGATTTGAGGGGCTTCTTTACAGCAAATTGCTGGTGCCTGAAATGTCACCATTAAAGATTACTCCTTTCAAGTGATATAATCCTACATTTCTTCTAGGGGAGTTTAGGAAATAAGAAACAGTATGTAGGGCACCTAGCACAGTGTCAGGCACATAGTACGTGCTCCAGAAAACGAATTGCATTTTCTGCCATGTAAAATACAGGAAGAGGCTTCCCATTTTACTGATGCACCTACCAGCACCATAGTGTGGATTTCACCTTCTGGGATTTGAAGGTTCTTGGTGACTATGTTGCAGAGACAAGTGTCGCCTCCCACTTAGTTTACAGAGGTCAGCACTCTGCTAGGGGACATTGAATGAAGTTGTGTTGGGGAAAATGTACAAGAAGGGAATTTCTGAACTTTTTGACCTTAAATGAATGCTGTCCAATTGTGTAATTTATGATAAGAATCTTAGTCAATTGCCTGCATTTTGACAATAATACTGCAGAGTAATAGAACTTGGCTACTACTTAGTGGGAAGAAGTATTTAGGCAGTGCCTGACTGTATGATGGGAAGGCTGCTGTTTTATTTTCCATCACTATTCAGATTTCCCAAAAAACAGCGACAGAGGTCCTTTGTGCCATTGCTTTTTCCTCTGTTCATTACCTTCTGTCTGGTGACATCCAGCCTAAACTCCAATGCCCAGGTAGCTCATTTGTGAATTTTGTTGGGACATTTTGAAGATTCACCTCCAAGGAAAATGAGAACAGACACTACATGACCAGAAGCCCACTGGATATAGATCTTGTATGTCATGGGAACACAAAACACATTCATTGTGTTCATTTCTTAAGTCCTGGTTAAAGCTAGTGACTGCAACCTCCAGCATCAAGTATTAATACTGTTTCTTAATCTGTTTTATAATCAAAATATTGCTCTGCAGTTCAACCATTCTAAGATTTCCCTAAATACAATGCAACTAATCTTTAAAATTTTGTTAAGGCCCTGTATACTCCCTAAAAAAGAAAAAAAGATAACTCAGAAACATGAACTTTACCCCACCCACCCTCACAAATGACCACTCTTAACATTTAAAAATACTTTTTCTTTATGACTTTTATAAGCCCAGGTATTTCTCATTCTGAGTGGTAAAGATATCCAAGAGGGAAATGAGATATCAAAGAGAGAAATTTAATTCACAACCCATTCTGCACCCCACTGCAACGTACTGCTTATACTTCTCCCTTTTAATGTAAAGTTGTTAGGAAGAAGATTTGGTATTTTAACTTTTTAAAAAATCTTCTGGTTTTCCATCTTTTTTCTGGGATTTTTGTATCATAACTTTCATCTCCTTTTCTCTTTCCCTCTTAGAGAGTTGATAAATAGTTCCTAAAATAGTGTCAGTAGATAGAAAATAAGAAAGGAAAACGAAGTTATCTAAACAAGTAGTTGCCGTTTGATGAAAAACTGACTGAATTATATTTTACCTTGGACAGACTTTACAGAGATGATGAGAACTTTGGGATACCCTCGACATATTTCTATGGAAAATTTCCGCACACCAAATTTTGGACTTGTGTCTGAAGTACTTCTTTGGCTTGTGAAAAGGTTAGTACTGCACTTTATGGAGGTCTCAGAATAAATATTACATTGTACTGATTAGCAGCCTAGAAATAGGATACTGTTGTGAAGCAAAGGGAAAAGTCCAATGAAATCTGAGTTTAATAGATTCAGTTGTAACCTGCTAAAAATCACCTGAGTTTAAAGAATGCTGTGGGAGAAGGGAATATGCCAGACAATGATAAAAGGATATTTCTCCCTGCTGGTCCATGGCACTGGTCCAAGCTCCCGTTCATCCTCTCACCCCCATCAAGGAGTGACAGGCCCTCCTTAGAGAAACTCTAATGAGCACACCGGATTAGAAGTAATTCGGATTTCATTTTGTGTGAAAAATCTAATGTGGTTCAGGGTTGGCAAGCTGTTTGTAAAGGAGATAGTGAATCTTGGAGATGTTGCAGGCTGTATAAGATCTCGCACATATTCTTCCCCGTGTTTTGTTTTTTATAACCCTTTAAAAATGTGAAAACACTTCTTAGCTTGCAGGCTGTACAGGAAGAGGCCAAGGGCTGCAGTCTGCCAACCCCCGGTGGGTCATCAATACTCAAAAACAGGGCCTCCAACTGTTCTACTGCTTCTCAAAGCTAACTAGTCAGCCCTAACTAGTCACCTCTGTATCAAGGGCTGCCAGCCAGAGTAATAGTTCTAATTATTTTAATTAAACTTTGAGATCTGAGATAGATTTCATTTTGTAAGCTGAGCCCCAAATTTGATTTTTGAAAGCATTTAAACCTTTTGAAGTCTTTCTTCATTTTATTCCTCAACTGGGGACTCAGAGGGCTTCCTGCCACAGATCCGTTGTCCTCTCAGTTGTCCACTTTGTCTTTTGTGGACTTTTTACTTAGTTAACTTGTCTTCTATTTCTGTGATAGGTATGAACCTCAGACTGATATCCCTTCTGATGTTGAGACTGAACAAGACCGTGTTTTCTTCATTAAGGCAGTTGCCCAGTTCATGGTTAGTTCATGGTTGTTTGATAGAGTTGTGATATTAAATATATTTGAAAAAGAGAGTTCTATATTAGGTTTCTGTGGAGCCATTTTTCCAGCAAAGGTTTTTGTTTTTAATTCATTATTTGTTAAGATTTTTATTTATTTTTGAATAGGTAATGTATTTCATGGTCCAAAAAGTTTTTTAAATCATCAGCTCACTGTGTTGCACATCTGAAACCAATATAGTATTGTATACCAACTATATTCCAGTAAAAAAAGAAAATAATTTAGAGCATGAAACAATACAGAATAAAATGACTTTCTCTTCTGTCTGCTATCAGTCCAGTTCCATTCCCAGCAATCACTATTTTTAATATCTTCTAGAGCTTCTTTAGGTATAGATAAGCAAGTAGAATATGTATTCTCTTTCTTCTTTTTAAACAAATAGTGACATATGATACACCACTGTTTAGAATCTGGCTTTCTTCACCTGATGGTACATTTTGGAGAACTTTCCAAATACATATAGAATTTTCTCAATTCTCTCTTACACCTGAGTATTATTGCTTGCATGGATATGCGTAATGTATGTAATTTATATAGATAGGCATTTGGGTTGTTTATAACTTTTGCTCTTGGAAATAGTCCAATAACGAGTAGCCTGTAGCTTCAACGTGTTTGTGAGCGTCTCCCTAGGATGAGTCCTGAGGGTTGGAGTTGCGGCTCAAAAAACATGCATTTGTCATTTCTGTCATTTACCAAATGGCTCCCCAGCAAGACTGTATTAATTTACGTACCCACTTGTATATGAGTCACCTGAGGTCATACCCCAGTTATTGGCAGAGACATTTTCAAATCACCCACGTGGGATTTGGCTTACATTTTATGTGAGAAGGGCCTTGAGCTTTTTATTTTTGTCTGAAAATAGGCCACCAAGGCACATATAAAACTCAATACTAAGAAGCTTTATCAAGCAGATGGGTATGCAGTGAAAGAGCTCCTGAAGATCACCTCCGTCCTTTACGACGCTATGAAGACCAAAGGGGCGGAGGGCCCGAGAGCGGGAGAGGAAGATACCAGCAAATTCAAGTTTGATCTTGGCTCAAAGGTAAGGAAGTGAAAGGCTTTGTAGTGAGGGGCGGAATGAGTGATGTCAGAGCCAGACCTTTCCTTACTCCCTGACTGGGGCACATGTCGGCTTTGTGCTCATAAGCATTTGGATAACAGCAGAAGTCACAATAAATTAATTCAGCTAGTCATTGAAAGTCTGCTCTCCGTCGGGCCTGCTTGGGGACACAGGCGTGAACACAAAGGACAGAGATCCTGTTCCTGCGGCTCACTGGGAGGTCAGACTGCAAACTGCAAGTGGAAGGAAGCGCAGATCAGATGCAAGAAATGTGTGGAGAATAGTGAGGCAGGGCAGGGCTGGGACCTCTGGGGACGTGTCTTAAATAGGGGGCAAGATGACTTCAGCAGAGATCTGGAGGGGGGGGAGCCGCAGGCTGTGCAGTGGAGAGGGAAACCGTCCTCTGACAAAAGTGTGCCTTGCGTGTTTGAGGAAGCACAAGGGGGCTGCGGGATGACAGCTCGAAGGGGAGGCAGCGACAGAGCCTGTGGGGCCTGGCACGCCGCTGTAAAGACTGACTTCTACTCTGAGGCAGAAGATTATTGAGTTTTGAGCAGAGATTTGAGATTTGAAGTTTCCTATTAAAAGGATCACTCTGGCTACTGGATTGGGAGCAGCCTGAAAGGGGAGGCAAGGGTGGAAGCAGAGTCAAGCGGCAGCAGTACCAGGAGCAGAGCGGCTGGGGGTGAGGTTGCTGCCAGAGCTCAGCTGAGCTTGGAGGGAGAGCCGGCTGCTGGTGTGGCAGGGCTGGATGGGACCAGCGAGCAAAGGGAGGGTCGGCTGTTTTTAGTCGCTTACTGCAGTGGCTTAACAGGAGACTAAGCCGGAGGAAGTGGCTCCCCCTGTCTCATTCTTCTCCCTGGACGGCGCACTCTTTGAGAGTCATTTGTAGGGATCACCTTGCTCTTGAGGGAGCCCCAGACAACAGGCTCTGGCAATTATATGCCCTCTGAGGTGGGGAAGTCTGGGAGTGGAAAAGCAGTGGGTATGAGTCAGTGGGAAAAGTGTCCTCAAGTTTTCTCCCTGCTACTCCCCGTAAGGAGGCCTCAGTAGAGGCCCTGAAGAGGACCTGGCCCAAGTCCTCAGGTGACAAGACCTGGGAGCGAAGGTGGTAGGGCCCGGAATGCAAACATTTGTAGGCTCATGACCGTGCAGAGGGGCCTGAGCCCTTGACTGCACCCCGCCTCCGAGACTGCGGAGCACAGGTGAGCCTGGAGCCCCACGTCTGAGGGGGCAGCAGGAGCAGCTTTTCCCATGTGGTCAGCCGGACAAAGCGTTTGTCATTGTCATGGTCTGGCCTGAAAAGTCAGACACAGATTTTTAACCAGGAAAGAAGTGGCCAGAGGTTAGAATGTACTTTGAAGGCAGATCCTGTGGGACTGGCTGTGGGTGAAGGTAAACTGTACAAGGCAGACCCCAAAGCAGTGCCATTGAGAACCGTCTGTGATGCTGGCCATGTTCTGTACGCCATCCTGTCCAGGAGCTACTAGCCACATGTGACTAGCACAGCCGAGGAGCTGAGTCTTAAATTTCGTTTAATTTAAAATTATCTGACATTGAAAATGGCCATATGGGGCTAGTGGACGTTGTTTCAGACATCACAGCTCTAACGTTTTTGGTCTGAGTGCCTGGAAGGATGAAGCTGCCGTTTTCTGAAATGGGGGCGGAGTCTGGGAGGAGCAGGTCTGGCCGGAGAGATGATGAGTTCGGCTTGGAGCCCAGTAAGTCTATGATCCGTGAGATAGCCGGTGAGACGTCAGGCCTCAGCTGTAGATGGTGTTGAAGCTGTGAGCTTAGGAGTGAGAGTGAGCAGCAAAGAAGAGAGGGGGAGACTGTGGGCTGAGAGGCGGGGAAGGTGCTCAGACCCTTGCCAAGGAGACAGGAGGCTCGCTGCCGTCCGGGAGGCAGAGCTGGAGCTTGTGGAGCGGGGTCCTGGTGGGCTGAGGAGGAGAGAAGACGGTCATCGGCTGTGAATGAAGAGGGACGGTTGTCGCCAGTGGCTTGAGAACGAGAGAGGAGGTGGGGGTCAGTTGTTCAGGGGAGAGGGAGAGCAAGCAGGGCAGGGACATGTTTGCTTAGGCTCTTTGGGAAGTGTGGCATATTCGAGGAAGAGGGGGTGACACACACTCTGGGGAGGACGCTCGCACACGGCAGCAGCCCCCTCCACAGCAACCACAGCTGTCACCCCGTGGGAGCCACGTCTGTGCCAAGGGCCTCGTGCGTGATCTCCTGGGCCTCGTGACGGCCTGTGCAGCACAGTCCAAAGGAGGAGGGGGGGGGGGCATCGGAGGTCTGCAGTAGGAAATGGGTCCCTCAGATTCCCCGCTGGCCACCCCCCTGGGGTCCCCTGTTGTGATCTGGTCCAAAGAGGAAGCGTGTCAGCTTTCACCCTCCTACAACTCCTGGTTGAAGATTACATTTGACTTGACATTTGGGTTTTCAGAGGGACCCAGGTGTCCTGGGAGCTCTTACATGGTATGTAAACATGTCTGTGGAAAACGTTCTACAGCCAACTGTCCCGACAGGAGGTAGGAGTGACATCAACACACTGGGTGCTTCTAAATGCCTATTAACCTGTCCCTGATGTTTCTGGGTTTTTTTGTTTTGCCTCCAGATTGCAGATTTGAAAGCAGCCCGGCAGCTTGCTTCTGAAATCACCTCCAAAGGAGCATCTCTGTATGACCTGCTGGGCAAGGAGGTGGAACTGAGGGTGAGCAGCATTCAGACAACTCAGCTGCTTCCTTGGCTGAGCAGATTTTCCAGGTTTTCTTCTCCAATTCTGTTTATCCCTGTTGTTCTGATTTTATTAAACTCTACCTGGTTAAATGAGATAATGTGTGGGAAAACTTTCCAGTGTAAGCTGCTCTTCCTGCCTCTCGTGGGCGCTGGCTCCTAGTCAGGATGGCAGGTCCCTGGCCCGTTGCCGCAGCTTCCTCCCAGTGCCCGCGGCAGACTTTACTGCCACGGTGCTCCTCCGGGCGGACTCAGCGTCAGCATGCTTGTCAGCAAGTGCCCTGCTGAGCCCCTCGGAAGCACCTGGGACTCTCCACAAACTACTGATGCCCTGCTTCCATGTGATGTCACTGGTGTGGAATGTGACCTGGGCATCGGGGCTTCTAAGTCTCCCAAGTGAAGGTGCGACACAGCACTTTGGAACCAGTAACCTAGGCAGTCACTACCAGTCAGCCGAAGCGGACGTACGGTTGAGTTTTTTTGCAGTCCTTGTTGGAGCCAGTGCCAATCAAGGAGAACGCTCCGCCCACCCACTGCGTGGAAGGAGCTGGCTAAGAGTGTGGTTCCTAAAACTCCTAGGGAGCTGCTACATCCCCCAATGTCCAGGTGTCCCCTGATACCAGTGAGTCAGGGTCTGGGGCGAGAGCCAGGCATTGGTGGCTAAAGATCTCTAGGGGATGCCAACGTGCAGCAGATTTGGGGGTCGCCGGCTTAAGAAGAAATGCAGTAGTGTGTAACTCTCACCTGCGAGCATATATGGCATTCGAAGCATACATGCTCACATCTGATGTTTTGAAGTGAAAAGCATTTACTTTGCTCCTGTCAGGTGTGTCAGCCAAGACCACTCTCTCACGGCCTTGCCTGTGTCCTGGCATCACTGCTGTGGGATACTGGTATTTTTCCTCCCACTTTTCATTTTTGCCCTAGTTGCAGCATAGAAGTAGGGGGCTTGGGTGCCGGGTCACCTTTCCTGGTCTTGGCATATTGACCTCGTGGGTGCCACCTGTTGGAGGGCCGTTGGCAGAACAAACTGCCACGAGCATCTCAGGTTAGGTCACTGCTGAGGCAGATTCAGGGGCTCCTGGGTTTCTGCTCATGGTGCAGCTGTGCACATGTGTCTGCACATGTCCGTCGCAGACCTGAGCATAAGAGCTGGTCCCTGGCTAACGGCCGAGGAGCTGTGGCTTCAGTGTGAGACTCCACTGGGACTCTCTGGGGACTCTTAGCACCATGCTGCAGTGAGTCAAAATCATCAGTGTCTGAACTGTTGCATGGAAGCCATGAGACCCTTAATACAGCACTTAAATTCTGTGCAGTCAGTGTCTGGGGAGGAGCCCCTCTCCAGTATTTGTCTTCTATACACTCAGCAAACGTTCCTTGAAGACCAGCACCATGCTCTGTGTCCCGAGTAAGTCATGACCCCTGCCTTTGATCCTTTCCACCAGTGAGGGAGATAAGGTGGGCTGTGGATTAAAAGCAGCCCAAGATGGAATTTGATGAAGTGCTCCAGGGCCCTATAACTGTATTCACGTTACACCCCCACATCTCAGACATTGGCAGCCCTGCAGGACAGGCACACATGTCCGCCTTGACTGCGTGCTGTCCCACAGCAGTCACAGGCCACTGACACTTCTCACTGGTTTCTGTTGGCAGTGACAGTCAACCTGAAAGGGACTAGAGGTTGGCAGGGCGTTCAGATAGCAAGTCGAGCTGCCCCTGGTTTGGAGACCTCCTGCATGGAATGCAGGTGAAGGAGCAAATTTAGGGTGGCCGGTAAGATCTCGTGTTACGGGGCTGTGGGGCCTGCAGCTGAGAAGGAGGGCCTTGAGCACTGGGGAGAGGCCAGGTTGGCCGTAGGATTACGGGAGATGTTTGGAGGAGGTGATGGCGGAAGTGTTTCTGCACCAGCGAGTCACACTGTAATGAAACTCCTGAGAACCAGTCCCTAGGCATAGCTCGAATTGGTTTTGAGAATCCCATTTCTGAATGTAATTTCACTTAATTGTTTCCTGTAGGAACTGAGAACAGAAGCAATTGCCAGACCTCTGGAAATAAATGAGACTGAAAAAGTGATGAGAGTTGCAATAGAAGACATTCTGGTAGGAGTGCTTTGCTTTGATTTAGTATTTTTGTGTCTGGGACTAAAAAATACTGATTTCCTGCCTCCATAAGACAAAACAAGCTTGGCCTCACAACCAAGGGACATGTTAGAATGAAGAATGTGGACGGCATTCTAAAATACCAAGGTTACTTACCATTATTTTTCCGCTTGTTATAAATATGAACAATTTCTCAAGTTATTAAAAAATATCAATTTTAATAATTTAATAATTCACTTAAATTCTTCAATAATTTTAATAAATACTCTATTTTATGGACTGTTCACACTTTAGCCAATTACTCACTGCTGGGCATTTAAATGATTTCTAGGTTTTCTTAATTCCAAATAGCACTAAAACAAATAGAATGATTACTGTTCCTACTCACCAGGATTAGTGATTATTTGCTTATCTCACCTAATGCATTTATTTGGAAGACAGATGGTGAGGGGGACTCTAGACTCAGACTTCTTGGGTTTGAGTCCCACTGTGTGATCTTAGGCAAGTTACTTAACATCTCTGTGCCTTCCTTTCCTCATCTGTTAAGTGGGGAGAAGGGCAGTGCCTATCGCATGGGGTCCTGATCAGCAGTCATTATGACTGTGCATGTCATACCTAGTTTCTGGCACATAGTAGGTATCCAGCTGTCACTGGTGATTCATTCAGGAAACACAGGCAGGGGAGCCACGTATGAGTTAAGAGGAGGATAAAACAAGAATTTGCTGTGAGTTGTACAAAACTCTAAAACTGACAGTTTTTATAATGTCCTTGTCATGAAACAGTGATACTCCCTGGACAGCCGAGCACAGGAGTCAGAGTGTGAGCAGGGTGAGCAGGGCAGGGCAGCCAGGGTGGGAGATTGGTTACATGCAGGCAGATTAATCGAGTAAGTAAGTATATTGGAGAAGGGGTTACAAACATGAAAAGGGAGGAAATTGGAGGTGTTGGTTAAGTGCATGGTTTTCAATACATAGAGATCTGGGAAAAGATTTTAACATACAAGTATGTATGTGTAGGGTATGTACGTCTGTGTACATGGATAACGCACACACACCCCCACACGCATTTGTACATTTCTCTGTGCTGGCATATACAGTGCCCACATCGTGGCTTCTCGGTGCCATTCTCCACTGAAAGGACCTGAGGCTCTTGGGGAGAAATGGCTGATTGCAGAACCGAGACAGAAAAGTACAAGATCTTATGCCAGAGAGCCAGGAAGTGCTCAGAGAATGAAAGGGATCTGTCAAAAGAACACAGAAGCCAGCTTGAGGTGTTTCCCCTCCCCAAGCCAGGGACAGTTGAAGCATCAAAATAGATAAATTACAGTAATGGATGAT
Organism: Phataginus tricuspis; assembly: GCA_029783875.1. Classification (NCBI taxonomy): domain Eukaryota; kingdom Metazoa; phylum Chordata; class Mammalia; order Pholidota; family Manidae; genus Phataginus; species Phataginus tricuspis. The sequence continues at coordinate 27,960,088 of JAQQAC010010882.1, read as the reverse complement.
AGACCTCTGGATGAAATGGAAGACCATGGGTTCTTACTTTATATAAAAAAATAAATGAATATATTGAAAGCTGATGAGGAGCAGGTTTTTCATAGTTTCAGAGTAGGTCTCCACAAAATACTAATTGCAGGAAAAAGTTAACTTCACGTGAGAAGCCTGGCAGACACCCCTTTAATTATGTGACCAAAGCGAACATCAGTGATGGAAGAAAGCAGAAGCACGCAAGCCTGGAAGGCCTGTGCTGCTCGTGCTTGAGAGGGGTCATCTGAAGCTGATCAGTGGCCGGTGGAGGGACATTGCATGGCCTGCCTGGCCTCACTCTTCAGCAGTGAAGAGGCCATGAGTCCAGGAAGGGCTGTGGAGCTGTCCAGGCTGACGTAGGCTAAGGAGACGCAGCGACAGCGCCAAGGGGCTCCCATCCTCTGTTGACCTCACGGGGACGAGTGTGGCACGTGAACGTGTCCGAGGGTTCCATGTGGCCGTCACATCAAAATTCATTTCCGGTTTTGATGGCCATGTTGTGGCCACATAGAGGAAGTCCTTATCTGTGGGAAATACACTCTGAAATGAAGTGTTTAGAGGTGATGGGACCTCGGCTCAGCAGCTCCCTTTCACCCAGATAAGGAAAAACTACTTTGTGTTTATTATACTCCAGCTGTTGTAAGTTTGTGGCTGTTTCCAAATGTAAAATTGTTTTACATGATAATACTCTGGCTGACTCGAGTTAACATTGGCATGCATGTGCCTTAGTTCTGAGGGTATATTAAAAATTGAACAACCAAATGAGGGCACAGTTCATTTCTTGGTCAATACCTTCTAAGATATCTTTTGTGTTTTTGGAAAATATCCATGATATCTGATGACTAAGAAGAGAACCAAAGTACTTAAGAGATAATGAAGTGCAGGATTGATTTCAGAAAGCCAGGGGAATCGTGTTTATCACATTGACCTCATTTGAGGGACAGAGGCTGTTAAATCGTTTTTGTTTTTGAGGTCAGATAAATTCACTGGGTTTTAATCCGACTTTTATTCAGAGAAATAGTTGCCATCAACCTGAGTTGTTTGTTCAGAAAGGAGACACACCTTGTCTTCCTGAGAGATTGAATGCACATCTCTGCTGGGGTTTTTTAAGCACTTGCCACAAATGGATGGTTAGGGATTTGATTATTTTCACAAAAGCATCTTGGAAATGGTTAGTGTTCTTAGACAAAAAACATTAAGCCATAAGTTAATTGTCTGTAAAAGTGGTTGCTTTCAAATGACGCAGTGTTTCCAAGAGTTGAGGAGTGTCTGGGTTCCCTGGCAGTTTTCTCTGTGGAGCCCATCTGTCCTGTGAGTTCTGTACCTATGGCCGCAGGGCAGCCGGGGCAATGGGGGTGAGCACAGACTGACAACCCAGAGTGGCATGTGACCAGTCTAAGGTGAGAGGCACCTGTGGGTCGACAGTCCCTGACTCTCCATGGCCCTGCGTGTATGCAGGTACTGGCAGGAGCGTCTTAGCCATCAGGACCTCGGGGAGGCAGTTCCACCGTCAGCTGGTTGCATTCCAGACTTTATTCCTAACGCAGCAGATTGCAACTCTGGGCCACCGGCCCCGACCTGGCCAGCTTCCCAGACAACACAGTGTGAAGACACAGCATATTTACTCTCACGACCCCTGCTTCTAATGAACTTGCTCTTGTGGCAGAATAGGGGTCTGCGGTTTTCATCAGTAGCCTCATCCCCTTCGCTTCCTTACTCAGCCCCTCTTGCCCAGGGGCCTCTGTCCCAGCACTGCCAGGTTCCCACAGAGGGCAGTTCACACTGCCTTGGCTTGGCCAGAGCCACGGAGGGAGCTGTTATCTTGCTGACCTCACAGAGTAGTTTCTCTGTTTTTAGTCTGTAGTCGAGTTCAGTTGCCATGGAGGGGGAAGGAGAACCTTCTCTCAGTCCTGGTAGGCAGTGGATTGGGGCTGGGACCGGCCCATGTTGCTTTTCATCCCCTCCTACAAAAAGCCCTATGAGCGCGTGCCTATTCCACAAGTCAAGTCAGGTATCTGTGACTAGGGGAGTAGCCTGCCTGGTGTAAATGAAGGCTCTCTAACAATTCAGGATGACATGCAGCCAATCTAAACAGGTGACCAGGCAGAGGGCTTGGGCCTCTCCACTGTGTGTAGGGCGCTGTCCTGTCCTTGCCATCTTCCTTGTCCTGCCCTGGGCAGAAACACTCTCTTCTCAGGGAAAGACAAAGATGACAAGCTTCTGTGGATCTATGCGGCAGCCCCAGGATGGTTGGTTACCAGCCCCAGGATGGTTGGTTACCGCACGACGGGCGCCAGCCTGGGGAGGGTTGCTCAGTGAGCTCGCTTTCGCTGCCATTAAGTGTGACGTTGCTGTGCCTGAGAGGCTGAGAATTTCCTCTCCTCCCAGAGCTGGGCTGGTGTTCCTTACGGGCACGTTGTCTCTTTCATTTCCTGTTAAATGTAGGTGCAGGTTCAGAAGACTAAAGACCTGCTCAATAACGTGGCCTCTGATGAAGCTAATTTAGAAGCCAAAATTGAAAAGAGGAAATTAGAACTGGAAAGAAATCGGAAGCGACTCCAGACTCTGCAGAGTGTCAGGTAGATACGAATGCCTGCAGAGTGAGTAGAAAGCTGTCTTGGAGAGTTAAAACAGACTGAGAACATGTCAGTGGTACTAACCCTTCAAGCAGAGGAAAAAGCCTTGCATAAGGCCTCTCTACTTAGAATGCATGCGAATCGCTGTTCTAACAGGCGCACTGCTGAACTCATGTTTTTGCTGCTTTCAATACGTCTGTAAAACTGCTGAGTTCCTAACCACCTCTCAAGCTTTTAGAGCTTGGAATGCAAGGCAGACTAAGTAAATCGAGATGGTGGAAGTTGTGCAAGGCTTGATCTCCCAAGATCTGTGCCTTGCTGTGAATTAGGTAGAACCAGAAACATACGTTTCTTGGTTTGAGTAGATTTTAGACTTATAATTCCTCACCAGTAGTTCATCTTTCTCCTAACTCCTCACTGAAAGTACGTTCTCCAGGGAACATGGATGGGTAATAGTGGCAGAAACACCTTCTAGGTCACTGGAGCCTTTTAAGTGTTCTTCATATTTCCTTAGAGCTTCCCCCTCCCCTCTCCCCCTCCCCTCCTCCCACATCCCCTCCCTTCCCCCCCCCCCCCCCCCTTCTCCCCTCCCCCTCCCTCCCTCCCTCTCTCCCCAACTCTCTCTTGAACCCTCCTGCTCTTGCTGTTTCTTCGTTGTTTCTCCTCCCATGCTGCTACTCTTTCTCCCTTTATTTTCCTCTTTACTCCTTCCTCTCTCCAGCTGCTGCATCTGCTCTGAATGTGTCTTGCTCTTTTGAGACGCTGGTGACTGGCCCACACTCTGACTACTGTCCTGAGATGTGAGAGGGTGGCAGGCAGTGACCCAGGAGCATCAAAGGCTTCCTCCCACCCGAGGGCAGGGCCGTGCCCACCCCCACCCCCACCCCACCTGGGAATCAGGACCACCAGATAGATTGGTCTCATTAGAAAATTCTGCCTTTGAAGTGTAAATTCATTTTTGTTAAGCCTTGTACCTTTTTAGTCGAAAAGTTTCTGTTTTGCTCTATTACAAAGATAATACATTTGTTTTTTAGTTTGTACTTTTAAAAGAACACAGTCCTCCCTTTAAGATGACTAAATAAGAGAAAAAAGTATATTCAACAAACCATTGAAATAGATTTTTATGTTATGGTTTTATTTTTAAATTTCTTATTGTTTAAAAACTTAAACTTAATTTGTAGCAACCTATATTTCCTTTTTAGGGAACCAATTGAATTTTGTAACACCCAGAGAGCAGAATATTATGCCTAACTAAGAAAATGCATACATTTAATTTATTGGTTTTGAGAGATGCGTATCGCATATGATTATTTTTCAGCTCTTTATTGAGATTTTGGCATACTGAGTAAGAAAAATCTGCAAAACTTCATTTAAGGTTAATATACTTAATGTTTGTTAAAAACATTCTTACATGTGTGTATAGAAAAGTCTAGAAGGATGTATGTCAAATATTAAATGCTTATACCTTAAGTGATGGGATTGTGAGTAATTTTTATTTTATTCTTCATACTTTCAGGATTATGTCAAAGTTTTACAAAGAGCACATTTTTCTGATTTAAAAAAAAGTATGTTCATTTTGGGGGGAGGGAGGAGAAAAGAGGAAATTAAGTTAACTTTAAGCAGTTACAAGAGTGAAGAACTTTCTCTAAAGGCTTTCCAAAGAAAACCATAGGGAATCTGGAACTCTGAATATCAGTTTCAAACTATTATATATTGATTAATCTTTCACTTTGTTACATTTGGTCATCCCAGGCCAGCCTTTATGGATGAGTATGAGAAGACTGAGGAGGAATTGCAAAAACAATATGACATTTATCTGGAGAAATTCCGAAACCTGGCTTATCTGGAGCAACAACTGGAGGATCATCACAGGCTGGAGCAGGAGAGGTTTGAGGCAGGTGCCCCCCCCCCCCCTTCCCACCGGCCCTGCTGCCGTGCCCTGTACTTGTGGACACTTGTGGAGGTGTCGGCTCCTACATATCACTGTGAGAACTGCCTCAGGGAATGTTTCTCCTCCTGATTCATCTGCAGAGCCCTCTCAGGTGGCACAGCCCACACTCCCGGGCTATCAGATCCGTGAGGTTCCGGTGTCCTCGGGGTTGGGTCAGCCTGGACTGTGCACAGGGCTGACCTGTGAGCAGTGCGGCTGCAGGAGACTCCGAGCTTAGCAGGGCCTGTGCTGGCTGGCCGAGTGCTCTGCTGTCACTGCCGTGAATTTCGTAATAATTTTTAAGGACCTTTCATTTTGCCCTGAGTTCCACAAAGTATGTAACTGATCTTGAATATTGGCCTGCAGACTTGCTTAGTCAGCTCACGTAGAGATTTTCAAGCCCCGGCAAACTGAGTCGCCCAGACCGGCTTGTCAGCGACTGCTTTTTAAAGGGGCATCACGGCTTGCCGGCTGCTGTGGGGAATGCACGTGACCCAGAACCTGACTAGCTGTCTTACAGGATCCTCTCATCCCAGTGTTGAAGGCTGTTTAGGAAAGGGCATTTTGGATCCCAGCACCAGTTGATAAATACAGAATTCAGAGCAAAGGAAATTGGGCCAAGTTGCTGTCACTTTTTGAATCGCCCATATCCCTTAGGGGTATTTCTGCTTGACCCAAGAATGGTCACTTGGACTCCATGTCCATGGTGAGATTGGTCTACAGTCTCCCTTTCTCACACTGTCCGTGACAGCTTTTGGTATAAAGGTTATTCCAGCCTTCTTACAGGCCTGGACATTTGAATTAGGTGAAGCTATTTTGTTGTCCAAGAGGGCTGGTTGTGAGGAACTAATACATTCGTATGGTCATGTTTATTTTGACCAGAAACCCAGTGTCACCATTGCTGTATGGCAGAGGCAGGCCGGAGTATACAGGACAGCCATGTTTTGAAGGCAAAAGCCCAGAGTTCCGGGCATTTTAAACATTGCGTGCCTGGGAGAGAATAGAAAGGGCCAGTGAAAATAAGTCGACCACGTGTTTTATAGCCTGGGGCCATCCCAGGTTCAGGAATGTACTTCGGGATTCATGTTCTTCCTCCTTCACAAGCTCTTAGCCTCTTTTTCTCTCATGCTCACACCTGCTTTCTGCTTATAGCACCCAGTCCCTTAGAATATCTCCTGTGTGAAACACAGTGCTTGATTTTTATGTTTAGAACAACAACAAAATATTAAAAGCCAATATCCTCTCTCTTGGCTGTAATTAGAGCCACAATTTGTAACCTAACTGAGGTATTAGCTTCAGTTTTCCCAGGAATTAAGACTAGTGTTTATTTTTTTATTTTTTCATCCTGATCAGTCCCACCACTCAGCATCTTTTGGGGCTGGACTGTGCAGAACAGAAACATCAAATTCATGCTTTATTCTTTCAAGAGCAAGAGGCCTGTACTGTCCCCTGGGGAGCATGTGCCCCTGTGCCACATGGCATCAGGCACACAGCTGGGTGTTTCGTTGGGCCATATGGTTTCCTTTGGAGGCCGTGAAGGATGGCGGAGCAGGGCGCAGTGGGGGCCAGTCAGTGTCCCTGCGGGCAGCCTCCTGCCCTGAGGCCATGGGCTGTCGCGGGACAAGGTTGAGGGGTGTTGGCAGTGCTCTCCATCGGGGAGTTAGGACTTCCCGGGTCCTGGCGGGACTCACCCCAGTGCTAGAGAATAATCAGTCCACAAAGGGCCATCCCTTCTGGGTCTTCTTTTCCTGTCCTCAGGAAGCTGAAAATACTCTACGTCTGATGCAGAACAAGCTAAAGGAAGAAGAGAACCGACTGCTCAAGAGTGGAAGTAAGGTTGCACTGTTTACATAAAAGTGTTTGTGCTGCACTTACGTTAGCCTGGAAAAATGTACATGTGCGATTGATTTATTTTCAAAAGGCAATTCTCTCTCAACTTTTATATCAGGTAACATTTTAACTCACTCAAGCTCAAGAGACTGCTTTAAATCACATACCATCGAAAACACATTTGGTTTTCATGCCAACTAAAAGACTGTTTTCCCCTGATCAAATGATACAGTTAGTTTGAATTATATATAATATGCAACTCTAAAAGAAAACTTGGTCCTGGAGGTCTGTGGGGCTGGTTATTTTAGGGCAAACTGCTAGAAAGCATGTATCATGATGCAGTGTAAGTGGTCACTTGCTGGAAGATAGTTCTCCACCAACTCACCTACCATTTGTCCCCAAATAATCCAAAATTGTTCAATGAGGCAGTCAGCTGTAGGGACATGGGGATCACCTAGTGTGAGACGTAGGTCCTGGGAGGGGATGTTCTCTGTGACCGGCTGGTGTCCTCACCCAGGAGCCTCAGTGCGGTGTAGGGCCGGCCTGAGAGTGGTGCCCGTGCATGGTCTTCATGCCGAATCGGCACCACAGCGCTCGAGCTGCTTCTCCCGCTTGTCCCGCTTTTGTCTTGATGGCTTTTGTTTTGACTTAATTCCCTCAGCTGAGGCCAGTACACCTGGGCCTTCAGGCGTGCCCGTGCTCTCTGTCCTCTCCTCCTCTGCTTCTCTCCCTTTGTATTTGGTCTGTGCTGGTCTCTCCTGAGTTTTAGGAAAGTGGAAGGAGAGCAGGGATTGCTGAGAGGTCCTCAAGGGCAAGTTTAGGAAATTCAAGGGCCTCTGTAGCCAAAGCAGTCCGTCAGCTTTATGGTTCCAGGTCAGTCAGGAGAGCACGAGGCAGCCCTAAGTGATAAGCCTGCCTGGCCTTTCCTGCCTCCCAGGAGGACCCGCACAGGCAGGGCCCTGGCTTGTTGGCTGCCTGCCTGCTCTGTCCCCTGGCCGGCATGTTGGAACCTTTCTCAGTGATCTCGCTTTATTCTTCTGGTCTCAGACTTTAATTCTGTGATCTACAGGTTCGGGATCTGTAAAAAATTACTCATTAATAATTTTTTACATGGGTTACTTATAAATGGCATTTTATATATATCAGGTGAAATAAAATATATTACTAAATTAATTCACCTGTTTCTTTTTACTTTTATGTAGTTCCTAGAGATTTTAAATTACATCGGTGGCTGGCATATTTCTTTTGGACAGTGTTGATCTGAAAGGAGAAACTTACCAAGAAACTGCCTATAATTTAAGTAGGTATGAAGCAGGATCTCACTGTGCTTTGGATTTGAACTTTTCTGGTGGCTGATGTAATGGAGCATCTTTTTATGTGCTTTTCGCCATTTGTATGTCTTCTTTGGAGAGATATCTATTCAAGTCCTTTGCATGTTTTAAATTTTAGTTATTTTTCTTTATACATTCTGTAAGAGTAGTAAGAGTTCTTTATACTTTCTGGTATTAGACCCTTATGTGATTTTTAATCTGCAAATGCTTACTTTCATTCTATGGGCTATCTTTTCATTTTCTTGATGATGTCTTCTACAGGACAGTTTTTTTTTTGTTTTTTTTTTTTAATAATTTATTTTATTTTAGTATCATTAACCTACAATTACATGGGCAATACCGTGATGATTGAACTCCCCCCATCAC
>JAQQAC010010882.1:27879649-27951534 GCA_029783875.1 Phataginus tricuspis | reverse complement strand
GGGATAAGAGGGTATTACGATTGGCAGGGGCATTACGATTGGCAGACATAGGGTGGGGCAAGGGGGGTACTATACAGCTCAGAGAAGACAAGTAGTGATTCTCATCTCACTACGCTGATGGACAGTGACTGTAATAGGGTTGGTGGGGGGGACCTGATGAAGGGGGTAGTTTAATCATCACAATATTGCTCATGTAATTGTAGGTTAATGATACTAAATAAAATAAATTGTAAAAAAAAAAAAAAGTAAATTCGAAATGGATCAAAGACCTGAATGTAAGTCATGAAAACATAAAACGCTTAGAAGAAAACATAGGCAAAAATCTCTAAAAAATAAACACGAACTACTTCTTCATGAACATATCTCCATGGGCAAGGGAAACAAAAGCAAAAATGAACAAGTGGGACTATATCAAACTAAAAAGCTTCTGTACAGCAAAGGACACCATCAGTAGAACAAAAAGACATCCTACAGTATGGGAGAATATATTCATAAATGACATATCCGATAAGGGGTTGACATCCAAAATACATAAAGAGCTCATGCACCTCAACAAACAAAAAGCAAATAATCCAATTAAAAAATGGGTAGAGAATCTGAAAACAGACACTTCTCCAAAGAAGAAATTCAGATGGCCAACAGGCACATGAAAACATGCTCCACATCACTAATCATCAGAGAAACGCTAATTAAAACCACAATGAGATATCACCTCACAGCAGTTAGGATGGCCACCATACAAAAGACAAACAACAACAAATGTTGGCGAGGATGTGGAGAAAGGGTAACCCTCCTACACCACTGGTGGGAATGTAAATTAGTTGAACCATGGAAAGCAGTATGGAGGTTCCTCAGAAAACTAAAAATAGAATACCATTTGACCCAGGAATTCCACTCCTAGGAATTTACCCTAAGAATGCAGGAGCCCAGTCTGAAAAAGACACAGGGTCCCCTATGATTATCGCAGCACTTTTACAATAGCCAAGAAATGGAAGCAACCTAAGTGTCCATCAGTAGATGAATGGAGAAAGATGTGGTACATATACACAATGGAATATTATTCAGCCATAAGAAGAAAACAAATCCTACTATTTGCAACAACATGGATGGAGCTAGTGTGTATTAATGCTCAGTGAAATAAGCCAGGTGGAGAAAGATAAATATCAAATGATTTCATTCATCTGTGGAGTATAAGAACAAAGAAAAACTGAAGGAATGAAACAGCAGCAGACTCACAGAACCCAAGAGTGGACTAACAGTAACCAAAGGGAAAGGGACTGGGGACGATGGATGGGAAAAGGGGAAAAAGGGGCATTACGATTAGCACACATAATGTATAATGTAGGGGGGGCGGGGGCACAAGGAAGACAGTACAGCACAGAGAAGACAAGTAGTGATTCTATAGCATCTTACTATGCTGATGCACAGTGACTGTAACGGGGTATGTGATGAGGACTTGATAATGGGGGAGTCTAGTAACCATAATGTTGCTCATGTAATTGTATATTAATAATAGCAAAAAAAAAAAAAGAAAGTGAGCACTGTCCCATGCTCAGCACAAGGTGCAGGCTCAGAGAAGACCTGAGAAGACATTAAGTTTACATCTCAGCCTGATCCTCAGCACACAAACAGTGTATAACAATAAAAAAAAACAATAAACAAAAATTAGCATACTCTGGGGAATAGAAGAATCTGATTTCCTGAATTACCATGTTATTAGATTCAAGTGTCTAGTGTTCAACCAATGGTCACAGGGCATGCAAAGATATAGGAAAGTATGGAGATTCAAAGGAAAAAATAAACAGAACCCAACCCTGTTAAAGACTTGGCTGGCAGACCTACGGGACAAAGACTTTATTTTTTATTTATTTATTTTTTTTACAATTTATTTTATTTTAGTATCATTAACCTACAATTACATGAGCAATATTGTGATGATTAAACTACCCCCTTCATCAGGTCCCCCCCACCAACCCTATTACAGTCACTGTCCATCAGTGTAGTGAGATGAGAATCACTACTTGTCTTCTCTGAGCTGTACAGTCACCCCCGTGCCCCTCCACCCTATGTCTGCCAATCGTAATGCCCCTTTTACCCTCTTATCCCTCCCTTCCCGCCCATACCCCAAGCCCTTGTACCTTGGTTGGTGTTAGTCCATTTGTGTGTTTTTGGTGCTTTTTTGTTCCTTCATTTTTTTTTTCTTTGTTGTTATACTCCACATATGAGTGAGATCATTTGGTACTTGTCTTTTTCGGCCTGGCTTATTTCACTGAGCATAATACCCTCCAGCTCCATCCATGTTGTTGCAAATGGTAGGATTTGTTTTTTTCTTATGGCTGCGTAATATTCCATTGTGTATATGTATCATATCTTCTTAATCCATTCATCTACTGATGGGCACTTAGGTTGCTTCCATTTCTTGGCTTTTGTAAATAGTGCTGCAATAAACATAGGGGTGCATCTGTCTTTCTCAAACTGGGCTGATGCATTCTTGGGGTAAATTCCTAGGAGTGGGATTCCTGGGTCAAATGGTATTTCTATTTTGAGTTTTTTGAGGAACCTCCATACTGCTTTCCACAATGGTTGAACTAATTTGCATTCCCACCAGCAATGTAGGAGGGTTCCCCTCTCTCCACATCCTCGCCAACATTTGTTGTTGTTTGTGTTTTGGATGTTGGCCATCCTCACTGGTGTGAGGTGATATCTCATTGTGGTTTTAATCTGCATTTCTCTGATGATTAGCGATGTGGAGCATTTTTTCATGTGCCTGTTGGCCATCTGAATTTCTTCTTTAGAGAAGTGTCTATTCATGTCCTGTGCCCATTTCTTAATTGGGTTATTTGCTTTTTGTTTGTTAAGGTGCGTGAGTTCTTTGTATATTTTGGATGTCAACCCCTTATCAGATACATCATTTATGAATATATTTTCCCATATTGTAGGATGTCTTTTTGTTCTACTAATGGTGTCCTTTGCTGTACAGAAGCTTTTCAACTTGATATAGTCCCATTTGTTCATTTTTGCTTTTGTTTCCCTTGCCCGGGGGGATATGTTCATGAAGAAGTCACTCATGTTTATGTCCAAGAGATTTTTGCCTATGTTTTTTTCTAAGAGTTTTATGGTTTCATGACTTACATTCAGGTCTTTGATCCACCTTGAGTTTACCTTTGTGTATGGGGTTAAACAGTAGTCCAGTTTCATTCTCTTGCATGTAGCTGTCCAGTTTTTCCAACACCAGCTGCTGAAGAGGCTGTCATCTCCCCATTGTATATCCAGGGCTCCTTTATCAAATATTAATTGACTGTAGGTGTTTGGGTTAATGTTTGGATTTTCTATTGTGTTCCACTGGTCTGTGGGTCTGTTTTTGTGCCAGTACCAAATTGTCTTGATTACTGTGGCTTTGTAGTAGAGCTTGAAGTCAGGGAGCGTAATTCCCCCTGTTTGATTCCTCCTTCTCAGGATTGTTTTGGCTATTCGGGGTCTTTTCTGGTTCCATATGAATTTTAGAATTATTTGTTCCAGCTCATTGAAGAAAGCTGTTGGTATTTTAATAGGGATTGCGTTGAATCTGTAGATTGCTTTAGGTAGTATTGCCATTTTGACAATATTGATTCTTCCTAGCCAAGAGCATGGGATGCATTTCCATTTGTTAGTGTCTTCCTTAATTTCTCCTAGGAGTACAGGACAGTTTTAATGAAGTCCAGTTTATCAGTTTTTTTCTTGTTAATTGTGCTTTTAATATCACATCTAAAAAAACACTGCCTAATTTAAGGTTACTGAGATTCACTCCAATGTTTTCTCCTAGTACTTTCACAGTTTTAACTCTTATTTAGGTCCCTGATCTATCGTGAATTATTTTTTGCATGTGATGTGAGGTAAGGGTCCAACCTCATCCTGTCCGGTTGTCCCAGCATCATTTGTTGGAAAGACCATCCTTTTCCCTTTGAATCACACTGGCACCCTTGTCCACCATACCTAATTTTTTTTTATTAAGGTATTATTGATATACACTCTTATGAAGGCCTCACAAGAAAAACAGTGTGGTTACTACATTCACTCCCACTATCGAGTCCCCATACCCCACCGCAGCCACTGTCCATCAGTGCAGCAAGACTACACAGAGCCCCATTTGTCTTCTCTGAGCTACACTGTGCTCCCCGTGACCCCACATACACCATGTGTACCAATCATGATATCCCACTATCCCCTTCTCCCTCCCTTCCCACCTGCCCTCTCCCACCCCTCCCCTTTGGTAACCACTAGTCCCTTCCTAGGGTCTGTGAGTCCGCTGCTATTTTGTTCCTTCAGTTTTGCTTCATTGTTATACTCCACAAATGAGGGAAATCATTTGGTATTTGTCTTTCTCCACCTGACTTATTTCACTAAGCATAATACCCTCTAGCTCCATCCATGTTGCTGCAAATGGTAGGATTTATTTGTTTCTTATGGCTGAATAGTATTCCATTGTGTATATGTACCACATCTTCTTTATCCATTCATCTACTTATGGACACTTAAGTTGCTTCTATATCTTGGCTATTGTAAATAGCTGCGATAAACATAGGGGTGCATCTGTCTTTTTGAATCTGAGAAGTTGTTTTCTTTGGGTAAATTCCTAGGAGTGGGATTCCTGGGTCAAATGGTATTTCTATTTTGAGTTTTTTGAGGAACCTCCATATTGCTTTCCACAATGGTTGAGCTAGTTTATATTCTCATCAGCAGTGTAGGAGGGTTCCCCTTTCTCTGCATCCTTGCCGGGATTTGTTGTTTCTAGTCTTTTCTATGTTGGCCATCCTAACTGGTGTGAGGTGGTACCTCACTGTGGTTTTGATTTGCATTTCCCTGATAATTAGCGATGTGGAGCACCTTTTCATGTACCTGTTGGCCATCTGAATTTCTTCGTTGGAGAAGTGTCTGTTCATACCCTCTGCCCGTTTTTTAATAGGGTTATTTGCTTTTTGGGTGTTGAGGTGTGTGAGTTCTTTATATATTTTGGATGTTAATCCCTTGTCATATATATCATTTACAAATATATTCTCCCATACTGTAGGATGCCTTTTTGTTCTGCTGATAGTGTCCTTTGCTGTACAGAAGCTTTTTATCTTGAGGTAGTCCGATTTGTTCATTTTTGCTTTTGTTTCCCTTGCCTGAGGAGATGCGTTCAAGAAAAAGTTGCTCATGTTTATATTCAAGAGATTTTTGCCTATATTTTCTTCTAAGAGTTTTATGGTTTCATGACTTACATTCAGGTCTTTGATCCATTTCGAGTTTACTTTTGTGTATGGGGTTAGGCAATAATCCAGTTTCATTCTCTTATATGTAGCTGTCCAGTTTTGCCAACACCAGTTGTTGAAGAGGCTGTCATTTCCCCATTGTATATCCATGGCTCCTTTATCGTATATTAGTATATGCTTGGTTTTATATTTGGGCTCTCTAGTCTGTTCCATTGGTCTATGGGTCTGTTCTTGTGCCAGTACCAAATTGTCTTGATTACTGTAGCTTTGTAGTAGAGCTTGAAGTCAGGAAGCATAATCTCCTCCACTTTATTCCTCCTCCTCCTCAGGATTGCTTTGACTATTCAGGGTCTTTTGTGGTTCCATATGAATTTTAGAACTATTTCCTCTAGTTTATTGAAGAATGTTATAGGTATTTTGATAGGAATTGCATTGAATCTGTAGATTGCTTCAGGCAGGATGGCCATTTTGACAATATTAATTCTTCCTATCCATGAGCATGGGATGTGTTCCCATTTATTGGTATCTTCTTTCTCTCATGAGTGTCTTGTAGTTTTCAGAGTATAGGTCTTTCATTTCCTCGGTTAGGTTTATTCCTAGGTATTTTATTCTTTTTGATGCAATTGTGAATGGAATTGTTTTCCTAATTTCTCTCACTATACCTAATTTTAACACATCACTGACAACTCAGTGATCCCAATGTCTTCATGTGTTTAACTTTAGTTCATCTGCTCGGCCCTCAGTGTATTGGTTTGAGTTGTCAGTGTCAATATTATTTCATATGGACCCAGAGACGTGTATTAAAGTAATTTTAAAATTCATATTATCGTTTAATTTATAGTGCATGGTGTAAGGATTTACATTTTCCTTGACGTAAAATTACAAATTACATCATAATTTTCCTGGATGAAGTAAAACGTGAACTAAGTTGAGTAGTGATTTCATTTTGTAGTCTTTACTTTGGGTTAATATTTAATTGTGTTCTCTGTAAAGGCTTTTGTGAGGTGGCAGTTTCTACACCAGTTGTGTTGAAGTCCTACAGGGTACTATTGCTGACACTTTTCCCACCTCTCTGGTTTGCCCCTCACTGCTGGAGAGCACAGCTCTTCTCTCTGTGGCTGAAGGCAGCACAAGACCTTCCCTCAGTGCCCAGCTGGCCTCAGCTGCCAGTTTATCACCCTCTTTCAGAAGGGGCGAAACCACACCTTCGTGTAGACTAACAGGTACCGTCCATCCCAGCTGATCAGACTCCTCCAGTTCCGTCCTTCGCAGCCATCTCTCTCCCTGGGCGAGGAAGCTCTTTCTCCCCAGTGTGGAAGCTCCTTCTGTAGGTTTCCCCTGGGAAATCTCCAGCCTCCACGAGACTCCAGAAGAGTATTCAAGAATGTAATGTGAAAGGCCACTGCCCCGGGAGTGACCTCTTTAGCCATCTTTACAGCGGAATCATTCCTCGCAAGGAACATCGCCAGCACCCATTCCTGTGGCCGATCCTGGCCTGGCCTCCTCACTGCAGCCTTGTTTTGAGCACTTGCTGATGTTATTAGCAGGCCCCGCTCCCTTGCCTCTGCTGTCCTCGAGGAGCTCGAGCTCTGGGAACACAGCCTCACACTGAATGAAGTGTTTTTTCCCATCAACTAACCAAGAACTTCCAGCTACTTTGACAGCTGGTTATCCAGTTTTAGTTTCACATACAGGAATAGTGTTTCTAATTGATGTATCCTGGCTCACTGTTTTCTCCCTTTGGAAATGGTTTAAAAAAACAACAGTATATCATTATCTGTGTTAAAGTCTTCACTGCATATGTACAGGCAAATCCCAAGAGTCTCATAAAATCTAATGTTATCAAAAGAAAGGCTGAGAAGTGTGGGTGGCTTTTGCACAAGTGCCATACCGGGCAGGGGCTGCTTTAGAAGCAGTGATGCAGCCGCACTCTGTCTTGCCTGCTTGTGTTCCTGCCAGGCAATCATGACTCCGACATTGACATCCAGGAGGATGATGAATCTGACAGCGACTTGGAAGAGAGACGGCTGTCCAAGCCACGGATGGTCATGGATGTCCTCATGCAAGGTGCCGCCTCTTTCTCTTGCCCCCCTACCTGTGCCCCGGCAGGGATGGTCACAGCTGCCTGGCATCGGGGCCTGGAAGCCCACTGCCAGGGAGCCGCTCCTGGGTTGATCCTGCCCTCCTGATGAGGATTCAGCCCTTAGCCTGCTCGGTGGTCATCTAATACTCTTACCTGTGGTCCTAGGAAAGCTGATTCCTACTTGGATGCTACTTAATTAAGTAAATTTTTTTAGTGTGATTCTTCTTTTTCCCAATTTTCCAAAGAAAGCAAGTCTTAAATGATGCTTCCTGCCTTATTTTACAAGGTTTTTCTAATTTCTTCATGCTTTTGTTCTCCTTAGGAAGACCCAGCAAACGCATCGTGGGCACCATGCAGGGTGGAGACTCGGATGACGATGTGAGTCTGCCCAGCTCCCTGCGGCGGGTCACCTCCTCCTGCTCCTGGGCTGTCCTCGCAGACCAGCTAGCCAAGGAGCTATGTGCGTCTGAGGCGCTGCGGTGCTTCTCGGCCTGGCCCAGCGCTGGATTTGTGGCAGAATTTGGCCCCCCAACGAGCTAGACTCTGCCTTCTGATGGCTCATTTCTTCTCTTTCAAGTGAACGTGCTTGCTGCACCTTCCCCTTCTCACTGTTCTTTCCATTCTCGCTTTCCAAAGGTGGACGCAGCAGCAGCTCTTAGGTAGATGCAAGACTGCGTTCCAGAAAGCTGTCGGTGCTGCTTCCACCGCAGTGTATGTGCGTGTGCACCTGTGCCCGCCTGCTGGATTGTGTGTGTGTGCATGCGTGCCCGTCTGCTCAGGGCTTGTGTGTGTGTGTGTGTGTGTGTGTGCACACGTGCCCTCCCTCTCAGGGCTTGTGTGTGTGTGTGTGTGTGCACACGTGCCCTCCCTCTCAGGGCTTGTGTCTGTGTGTGTGTGTGTGCATGCCTGCCCGCTCAGGGCTTGTGTCTGTGTGTGTGTGTGTGTGCACACGTGCCCTCCCTCTCAGGGCTTGTGTGTGTGTCTGTGTGCGTGCACACGTGCCCTCCCTCTCAGGGCTTGTATGTGTGCATGTGTGCCAACCTGCTCAGGGCTAGCAGACACTTTTCCCCAAGTGATGCCCGTCTCCTGGGCAGGAAGCCACTCAAGGTGGGCCCACAGTGGACAGTGAAATGACCTAGTGGCCCCTGTGCTTGGGGAGGCGCAGGTGCTGAGCCAAGAGGCAGATGAGGTCCTCAGGCTCTTGGGCTGTGACCCAGGGAAGAAGGGGTGCTGCCAAGGGCCCCAGGGCAAGTCCAGCCCGCCCTCTAGCTCCCTTCTGGAGGCTCCCCAAAGACCAGGGCCGGGGAAAGGCTGGACGGGAGGCTGCAGCGTCAGGCTGATGCACCGTGAGTGCTGCCAAGTGGATCACTGACTGGGAAACTAGCCAGAATGGGAACCAAGGGCTCTTGCCAGGGTCCAGCTCTTGGGGCCGCACCATCTGCCACTCTGGGCCTGCCTTCTTCGTTCATCCCCTGGCAGTGCTGCAAGGCCCAAGGGGCAAAGGTGACTGGATTGCCAGATCACAGGCCTCCCATCAGCTTGAATGCTCTGTGTGCTGGAGCATGGCACAGAGGCTGCACAGAGACAGAAGCATGGGCCTGCTGTTCTTGCACAAAAGATCCACTTATTTAGTGCCAGCAGCATATACTGTTCGCAGGAGGGAGAGGCCACTCAGGTTTGCTGGGCAGATACACCGAGAAGATGGGGTCCTGAATTCATGGGAGACAGTTTTCAGAGAGACACCTCAGAAATTTTTAGCGAAGTAGGGGATGGATGGTCACATAGCATGTGCCCACCCATCTTCCCATTTGAGACAGTAAGTGGGGGAGGTCCGGCGTGGGTGCTGGCGCTGCCAGGAGCGCCAGGTGCACCCACAGCCCTGGCTCGCTCGGCCGGCTTTCTCCTCATGGAGATGACGCCTTTGCTGCGGTACCTGTCATCACTGCTTGTCATTGCAAGGAGCTGTTGCCTCGAGTTCCCCTCGGCGCAGGGGCTCGTCCCCTTTGTGTCCACTCACTCGCTCTGCAGACATCACTGAGTGCCTGTCAGGTGCCACCTGCTGTCATGGATCATGGGGATGCAGCCGTGAGCAGGAGCAAGCCCTGCCTTTCTGAAGCTCGGGCTCCAGCAGGGTCGTAGTGGTAAGAAGAAAAAGCAGGTTCAGGGGACAGAGGCAGGGCTGAGAGAGGAAATCAGCATCTTGGTCAGGGAAGGCCTCTTGACAAGGTGCCATGGGCAGAGGCCTGAATGAAGGCAGGCATGTGCTGGTGAGGGGCATCAGGTGCCGGGAACGTGGCCTGCCCTTGGGGGCCAGAGGTGGTAGCAAGGCTGGGGTGGAGTGAAGGTGGGGCAGGAGTGGCAAGAGGCAGCAGGGCTCTGCAGTGTGACCAGGACTCGTGTCTTCTCCGAGTGTACTGGAGGGGAATTGCCAAGAGATGAGTGGCGTTTTGGAGAAACCAATTAGGTGGCTTTCACCATAGTCCAGTCCAGGGGTGGCGATGGATGCTTAGCCTAGGGAGTGGCAGCTGGTGTTGAGCAGAAGCTAGATTCTGGGTAAGTTTCCAAGGTTACAGCCATGGAGGTCTGTTAGCTGGATGGATGTTAGAGGCAGAGAAATGAAGGCGCCTCAGTTGTCGCAAATGGGCTGAAAGCAGTTTCACGTCCTCAGGTGGGGCAGGCCCAGGAAGGGGCTTGGAGGGCAGGTTAGCAGTTTGACTCTGGACGTTGTAAGTGTGAGCTGCCTGCTAGAGGCCCATGTGCCAGTGCTGAGTAGCCATTTGAAATTCAAGTCTGGAGTTCGAGGTTCAGGTCTAAGCCGTAGATTGGATTTGGGGAGCCATCCACATTTAGGCGGTCTCATGCCCCAAGAACACATGTGATTGCTTGGGAAGACAACAGAGGAGCGGAGGCCCAAGGCCCTGAGCTGGCCCTGCATTGCGTGGGTGGGGAGATGAAGAGGGAGGGGCACATGAGGACACCGAGAGGCAGCGGGCGCCCCGAGAGAAGGGCACCCTGCAGCACGGAGAGGTCCTGGATCAGATGCAGCCCATGGCCAAACGAGAGGGCTGAGGGTTACCCAGGGGTTAGAATTGCAGAGTGCTGAGTCGGCGCTGGTGGGGCGGGAGCCAGACTAGAGCGTGTTTGGGGGGCAGTGACGAGAGCAGCCAGGCAGTGAGTTCAAGTCTTGGCCAGACGGTTCTGGCACGAGGTGATAGAGAAGTAGGGCAGAGCAGCCGGACAGGAAGGTGGGATGAAGTTTGGGGGTTTCGTTCTGTTCTTTTTAAGAAGGGAACTGCAGCATGTGTGTGTGTATGCTGGTAGGATGATCTGGGTAGAGTGACCAGTGATCCTGGGTTACCTGGGATGCAGGACCTGCAGCTTTAAAATCCAGCTGAGCTGTTCACTGTAGATCTGGATGACGAAGAAGAGAATGCTGCTTATTTTGCTCTTTATGCCCATTTCCTCTGTGGCTTTCCATCCCCAATCTGGCAAAAGCCAAAATAAGCCCCCTGCCCCCTCTCCAAGCCCCTGGTGGGTCTGGGCCCCAGCAGGCCTCGGTGCAGACCCCGAGGTGTCTGTGAGGCAGCAGTGGGAAAGCCAGCCCTGCAGCAAACTCGGGCGCACATTGATGTGGGAGGTGCTGGCTGCATGATGTGTCTGTGTCTGTATTTTGGCAAGGATATCTGATGTTGGTCTCCTTCTGCCCTCACAGCCTGTCGGCTTCTCCACCAAGCACTCTCTTCACATGGGGCTTGCTCGTTACAGAGCTGCAAGTAAAAAAAAGATGTCAGGAAGGAGGGGACCCTCAGTTGTATTTGCTGTCTTTCTCCTTCAGGAGGACTCAGAGGACAGTGAGATTGACATGGAAGACGGTGAAGACGAGGATGATGACTTGGAAGATGAAAGCATTGCTGTCTCCCCACCTAAGGCCCGCCGTGGGGTCCGGAGACCTGAGCCCCTGGATGAGAGTGACGACGACTTCTGACCTTCTTGCCAAGGGACCCAGACAGATTTAAACCCCCATATTTGTAGGTAAATGGGAAGCTAGGTTAGGAGGGAAACTTGTGAGCCAGCTGGACTCACTGCTAGAGAGGCGATGCCTGTTTCTGCTTCAGCCTCCTGTGTTCTCCACAGAGCTCAAACACGACCCCAAGCGAGCACCAGAGATGATTTTTTTTTTTGCCTTGTTTATCTTTTGAAACTTGGGAAATGCATGTGTTCTTAATGATTCACATTCACAAGGCAAAAACTCAGGAAGAAATAAGGACCAACACTATGAAGACTTGGCTATTATAGTTGCCAGATGTTTCTTCTAAGAGTCTGTGGGACAGAGGCAGGGCTGGGGCGGCCCAGGGGCTCCCCTAGCGTCCCCCTGTGATCACGTGTGCCGCTAGAACATGGACTGCTCATCAGCTTTTCATTCTGTCCTTTATTGCATTTCACAGTCTTATTTTCTTCTGTATGCTCACAACACCTAGCTGGGGACTAAAGCTTTCGATTCAAGTAAGCTAAGTTAGATGAAAAACAGCTTTCCTTCAGAGTCAACAGAGAGATGCTTTAGACTGTAAATACTCCGTTTTCTCTCAAAAGGCTGATGTTCCTGCTCAGGAAGGCAACTGAAGGAAAAAGTGTCTGAACAGTTTCTTGTCTCTGACGTTAAAAAGCAGGCGGAGATTGAGTTCGGTGGGGGGGCACTGGGGGGGACCCCCTGCTGTGCAGGGGAAGCAGCAGACAGGCGAGCTGCTGTGCTTTAGTGTGGAAGGCACAGAGCAGTTTCATTTATTTTCAATTATAAAGTCAGAAGACCTGTGAAGTTACTGACCTCTTAAAAAGGCATTTAGTACCATATTTTTATATCATTAAATAAGTTTTATTTCAAAGTATAATTATTTTGTTTATTTGTACCTACAACATATTAATACTTATTCAAAAAAAGATTCACAGGTTAATATGGTACGTGTACATTTTAGGAGACTGTATGACAGTTATTTCTATCATCTTTACCCTTCTTTTTTCCTGCATTTCATACGTGAGGGTCGCCCTTTCCTTAAACATTCTGCATTCAGTCAACTCACCAGTGACTGGAGGTGTGTTGTCTTGAAGTGATTGGCCAAAAGGGAAACCGGCGCGTCGGGAGCCAGGCTGCCCACTCGGATGCCGGGGCCCTGGGCGCAGGAGTCACTGCATCGTCTTGCATGTTGTAGCTTTGGCTTACTTGAGTCTGAGCTGCCTTTTTTTGGAAAAACAGAGAATGTGTTTCTGTTTTCCCTATGTGATGCTTTCTTCGGATGGACATTGACACAGGAGTCTGTTGTCTACAAGCTGCAGGCCACACGCCCACAGACAGAGGCAGCAGCAGCCACGGCAGCGGCTCGTTTCACCCCTGCTTGGCCGTGCTCAGTCCCTTGGTTAACTGACTTGCAGCTTCTCACCGTGCTGTGGCACTTCCTTACTTGAGCAATTTCTGTCAGCCAAGGAGCTTCAAGTACTTGATCGGAGTTATTAATGTATTTCTGTCACTAATTTAGGATCCAGGAGTCAAACACGTACCGGTGCCTTATGACCTGGTGTCACTGGTTTTGGCCAAGCAACAGAGCAGGCTCAGGCCCCAAAGAAGATTGTGTGAACAGGCCAGTGAAAAACTAGCATTTAGATCGTTACTGACTGTCTTTGAACTGTGTAATTAAGGGCCTCTTAAAATTCTTTAAAATACATATATTGACAGAAAATATAAAAGAAATTTAAGTGCTCAATTTTTATCGAAGGTAGCCATCAAGAACAGTCCAAGGACTTCAGTGGGAAGTCTGAGGAACTGTTGCTCTTTAGACTGGGACGGGAGGAAGGCATGCAAGGCCTCCTTCGTTAGCATTTAAGCTGTAATATCTGAAAGCAAGGCATGTCCTCTGTGGTTAGTAACGCACCATGTAAAACACAGTGTTAGCTTGGCCCAGGGGACTGCTTGCTGCTAGAGCCCAGGCCTGGACAGGCTGGAACTAAAAGGGTCTGTCTCCCACCCGGAACGGAAGTCCTTTCATGAGAGGCAGACAGAAATTGGTGAGGCGAAGTCTGCATTAGGAGCCAGCCTTCTGAGATTCATCCTGTATATTGAGAACATACACACTGGATACCCAGTTGGGTCGATGCTTCTGTTTGGGGTAAGAAGGCTGCGGGTGATTTCATGACCCTCACACCTGGACTTCTATATGTCTGTATGTAGAACTGGTAAGGCCCAGTTTTCTTTACGTGGGCATCAGGTAGAGGACCCAGAGCACCAAGGCATTGCCTCGGGAGTTGGGCCAAAGTAGCCCCAGACAAAAGATGGCTGCTTCTGGCAGACAAAGCTTAAAAGCAAGTTTTGGCAAAGTCCATTTGGGATCTTTCTTCTCACACAGACAGACATCTGAGGGAATTTATGCCATGTGGAAGCCCAGCTTGCGTGCCTTCTAGGGAAGATCTAACCACAGTGGTGGTCTGGGAAGCTCAGCAGAGAATAACGCTGTTAAGGCTTCAGCATTTGGTGTGCCATTAATGGCCGGCGTGCTGGACCCCAGACGTCACGCACCAGGCATGACCCATGCCTTTGAGAGATTTTGTCGTGGGTAAAAGATGGCATAAGTCCTGGAGGACTTTTTTGACCGTCATCTCCCGTGTCCTATAAATAAAGTCTTGATTTCTTTTAAAAAAAAATCCCGTATGTCTCTAGGGACCATATGCCTGAGCCCCTCTCCTGAGAAGAGAGAGACGCCCCCGTCGTTGGTGCTGACTTGACACCCTCATTGGGCTTGAAGACGGCAGCTCATTGCAGAGGCAGAGGAGAGGGCAGAGCTAAGAAGCTCGTGGCACGTGAGCACCTCAGGATATAAATAAGCTCAGGCTTGCTTTTTGCTCGCTGAGCTCTGGGGCCTATTGTCCCTGAGTCCCTCAGCAGGAGACCCTCCCTCCTCTGCGTTGAAGCCGAGGGCCTGTCTCGCTCCTGCCTGGACTGGCCCTGGACCAGGAGAGATGCCGCTGACCCCCGGTGGCAGAACCTCCCCTGCCTGCTTGCAGGAGCCCTGCTCTCACGCAGGTCGGCCTCATTCCCAGACCACAGGAGGGACACTGGGAAATGGTCTTTTTTTTTTTTCCCCTCAAAAGCTTCCAGTTGCATCTTTGTTCATCCTCCTCTCTGGTCCACCAGGAACTTGTTTTGCTCACATTTCAAAAGTGCACGAGGGAGCGTTTGTCTTGATGGCCTCTGAGATCATCCTGACACCAGATTCGCCAATGTGATTCCCCTGGAGACTAGAAAAGAAGGATTAGAACGGGGCTGGAGGAATTGGCTGGAGGGACTGGCTGAAGGGCTGGAGGCCTGAGGTCCTCCAGGGAAGAAAAGGTCATCACTACATGCAATGCGGAACTCCAGGTGAAGCCTTTGTTCTTCCAGGATCCCTCCCATGAACAAGGCACAGAATGCCTCCCTCTTACACCGAGTTTACCCTCAGAGCTGCTATGGGGCCTCGGAGTCTGCTGGCTCCAAGAATTGAGCAGAGCCAGGGCCTGACCTGGGAGCTATTTGAAAGGTGAGCGAGAATGCAGGAAGGGGCAGAGGCTGCCAAGCGCACTCACTTGATGTACTGGAGCCTGTGGTTTCCAGACAGGGCGGTGGCAACGCAAATCGCACCGTCCATCCCCAGGGAATTCTCTTGAAGACTAGGCAGGTAAAAATGGAGACAACACAGTGAGCCTTTCAGGACGGAAAGATGAGCCCCAGGCAGCAGCTCTACATCCTCCTGGGGCTGATGTGTCCACAGACACCACAGCCACAGGGGGTGGCATTAACCCCCAAGACGTTGCGACAGGTAGCCAGGCTGTCCCGTCCAGGTGCCGTGGCACACGTAAGGCCAAAATGCAGATGTGAAGTGACTTCCTCTGACATAGGCAGAATGAGAAGACCATCTGCACTGTGGACCACAGTGACCCGGGCAGTCTGAACTACTTATATTCAGGAGGAAGCAGCTACATCAGGAGTGTCTCGTCTCATGGGGGCGGGCTCTGGGCACAAGTGGGTCTCTACAGCCACTCACTTGAGTCTCCGGAGACTCACGTTGACCTTCAGAGCGTTGGCGAGGGCCTTGGCTCCGGCGACCCCAATGGCATTTCCCCGTAAGCTGTTGGGAAAGGCAGGACACTTAAGGCACAGTGACCGCCGAGGAGTGAAGACAGAGCCTCTTCACGTGAATGTGGGCTGCTGGGCAGGGCAGCGTGGACTCAGCAGCAGCAGGGGTGAGGTTGTGCCTTCCTCCCTCCTGGGCAGGAGCTGGGCCCTGGGGACCGGGACCCATGCGGAGGGGTGAGGCTGGCCCGGCCTGGGTGGTTTGTGCGAGCCCTCGCCCTCCTTTTCCACTCCAAAGACACGAGAGCCAGGCTGAGACAGGCAGCAGTCTGTCCAGTGGTCCCCAGAACTGCAGGAGCAGGGTGACCTGGGCATGCCTGACGGCCCGGGGTGTTTGGATCTTCTCAGCCGGGGCTCAGTGGCCAGGGCCCCTAAACAGGGCCTCAGGACATGTGCATCCAGGGCAAGGGCAAGGCCAACTCCAGGCGGTTCCAAGGAGAGCAGGTACTTCAGGAGGGGGGTCCCTGGTGATGCCCAGGGAAGAGGTGTGAAGTGGGGGATGGAGAAGTTGGCGCATGCGTGATCTGAATGAACATTTTTAAGTGATCTGTAAATTTCCATGTCAATTTCCAATTTTTTTCCTTCCATATCTATCCATTTTGAATCACCAGCTTGGTTTCTTTGGGCAAGAGACTGTGCCCAGAGATGGAATACTTACTCGAGAATCTCCAAGGTTCTGTTCACAGCCAGGGCCTCCCCCAGCGCCTGGGCTCCCGGGGCACCAATGGAGGCTACCTGAAGACTGAGAGGAGATGCGTCAGCACGGACAGGCCGGGCCCCAGGCCCAGCTCCAGCCCACAGCAGCGCCTCCTCTTCACCACCCTTTGCCTTAGGGCCGGAAGCGGTGAGAGCCCTGGTGTTGGCCCGCGATCTGCCCGGAGAACGGGGCACAGCTGCTCCGCCGTGCAATGCTAGGGCGGAAGCCTGGCTGCCGCCTGGGAAGTAGAGGTGGTGTCCTGGGGGCAGGGAGAGCTCTCCCGAGCACCTGATTTTTTCTTTCTGGATGTTTGGTGTATTCTAATATTACAAAAATCAAACACATCTTCCTTGACTGGGAAACAGATGACCTTTAGTGGGAAGGGTAGTGCAGGAGCCAGCTTCCTGGGCTAGGCACGTAGGGACTTACTAGAGGGCGGTGAGGGCCGTGTTGGCCTTCAGTGCGCTGGCCACCGCGGAAGCGCCTTCGTCCCCAATGGCGTTCTCCTGCAGACTGAACACAGCGTGGTCCTGGGTGGTGCCGTGCCGCACTGGACCTTCTAGGTTTAATTCAGACCACACACACCACAGACTATGCCCAGGGTCATCTTGGGGTGTTAATTACCCCAAACCTAATTAATATGCAGCGGGCCTGAGGTCTGCATGAGTTTGACCCATGAGAGGCAAACGACAGGGAGCCACTGAGGAAGGGCTTGGGGTAGACAAGGCCAACCAGAAAATCAAACTGGAGCCCTCGCGCCCGGCTGTTCTTGCTAGTCAGTTTCCCTCCTCCCTCCCCACTGGAGGAAGGCAGCAGTGCCTGAGCAGTAAGTGACTGAGTTCAGTTCAAGAGGACATTGGCGTGTTTAAGGGAGCAGCTGGTGTTAGGGTTTTTACAGCTGAGTGGGGGTTGTGCACTGGCAGGCCGGGTCCTGTCTCAAGTCGGGAGATGTGATTGAATGGCTCTCCCCATGGGCCAAGTGCAGGCTGCACGGAGGACCTGAGTGGCCTCCCACCCCCGGGGGGTCACAGAGGCTGCCCAGAGGTAGGTCTAAACCAAACCCCAAGGATGAGAGTGGGGGAAGGGCCTGGCACATCTAAGGACCCAGAGAGATGGAGTCGAATCACCGGCACGCCGGACGAGGCTGAGGAGGTGCCAGGAAGCCTTTGGGGGCCCGAGGAGCCACGCCGAGGGCTGGACTTCACGCTGCAGGCATGGGCAGCCATTCAAGCCCCCCACCCAGGACGGGGACAGATGCGTGTCTTGGAGAGCTCTCTGAGCAGCAGCGTGAGAGCCTGGCTGGAAGTGGAGGCTCGAGAGTGACACGGTGAGTGATGCCAGGACCTGGACTGCGGCCATGGGGCAGAAGGAAATGGGTGGGACCCTGGGGGGTGAACTGCGAGTGGGAAATGAGTGGAGGCGATGTTCCTAGCTTGTGTGGTTGGCTGGTTCCATTCATGGGATGGGAAGCCAAGAAGTGACTGGTGGGGGGAGATAATTTGGGCAATTTGAAGTGTCTGTGAGACCCTTGGGGCGGGCAGGGGCGGTGGCGCTGAGTGGGCTGAGGTCACGTGGTTCTGGAGCTCGAGAGACGCCTGGGACTTAGGTGTCAGGCAGTACTGAAGGCGACTGGAGCCTGGGAGAGGAGGAGGGCTTCCAGAGAAGAGACATCTGTCTTTCAAGGGAGGAGGCGAAGAGGGACCCTAAGAAACACAGTATTTCAGGGCCAGACAGGAGAACTGGCCGGGGATGGCACATGTTAGATGCTGAGAGGGAAGCAGAGGTCAGGGTCAAGAGCAGATGAGGCTCAAAGGGTTAAATAGAGAGTCACCCCTTGGCCAACACTTCCGCTCCCAGGCGTCCACCTGAGGGAATGAAGCACGCGTCCAACAGAAACTTGTACATGAATGTTCACAGCAGCATTAGTCACAAGAGCCAAAAAGTGGAAACGCTCAAATGTCCATCAACAGATGAAGGGATAAATAAAATGTGGTCTATCCATACAGTGGAATACGACTCAGCCATAGAAAGGAATGCAGTCTGGTAAATGCTACAACATGGATGAGCCTTGAAAACTAATGAAAGACATCAGTCACAAATGAGCACATAGCATAGGATTCCATTTATATGAAATATGCAGAACAGGTAAATGCGCAGGGACAGTAGGTGAGCGCTGCCAGGCGCTGGGGGAGTGACTGCTCAGGGGTCTGGGATTTCTTTTTGGGGTAATGGAAATGTTCTAAAATTGATTTGGGTGATGGTCACAAACAGAATATATTTGAAATTTTATATGGGTGGATTTTATGGCATGTGGATTATATGTCAATAAAGCTGTTAAATTAAAAAAAAACCAATAGGGAAGGAAAATTGTCTTCTGGCCTTAGACAGAGGCGGCTAGCCCGGCTCTGGTGTTACCCGACGCTTCAGACTGCCCTGCGCGCCTGCCCTCCCTGCAGCGGCCCCACTTACTCAAGGCTGGCCAGGCTCCTGTTGTGCTGTAGGGCTTGTCCCAGGGCCTTGGCAGCACCCGCCAGGATGAAGTTCCACTGTAGGCTGGGCAGACAGGCAGACGTGAGCATGTGACCAGGGCAGAGCCCAGTAGCTTCTGGGGGCTCCAGGAAGAGAGGCTTCTCCCAGGAGTTTGAGGGCAGGGGTGGAGTCCCTGCAGGAAGGGAGTCTGGCCACTGATGGGCAAACTCCTGCAACCCTTCTCAGGCTTGGTCTCTGAGGGCTCGACGAGCACTCTCTGCTTAGGGGTGGGCGCAGGGACAGGCTCAGATAGACTCGAGATAGCCTCTGCACGAAGCATGTGACACTTGGAGGCACAGCCGTGGGTGCCCACCCTCCACCTCTGGCCTCTCTGTGGATCAGCCCTAGGAAGTGGAGCATGGGGGCAGGGCGCAGCCGACACGAGGCCCTGGAACCTGTGTGTGGGGAGGCCCGGAGCCAGACTTGGTCTCCTGCGTCAGCTGGTTTGCATGTGGCCCCGTGGCTCTGCAGAGGGGACGGGCTGGGTGGGGGTGCCGTGGACTCACTGAAGGGACGTGAGGGCGCGGTTTTCCCTCACTGCCACCGCGATGGCCTGGGCACCCTGGTCGTGGAGGAGGTTGGCTGTCAGGCTGGGAGGAGGGGAGTGAGCAGGTGAGCAGGAGCTGGCCATGGAGCCTCCGTCCTTGCTCACCCGAGACCCCATATTGTGCCCCCTTCCAAGTACTGCATCATGCCAGGCAGGTGCCGGGACTGCTGTACTGAATCCTGACGGCCCCACAGAGGGGGGCAGGGCTCAGCTCAGTGAGGTCACATGACAGGCCACCTCCCTGGAGGTGGCAGAGCTGCTGGGGACTCCCTCCTGATCCCTGTACTGGGAGGCCGTGGCCCCAGGGCCCGGCCCCTACCAAGTGGCCTCACGGGGCAGCCCTACAACCTCATCCTCATGTGCTTTGCCACGTGAGAGTGGTCAGACTTGTGCTGGGGTTGACCCCTGACTCCCGGTGTGCTGGCTGCCCTCCGCCCCCCAGGGCCCACCCCAGCCTTGGAAAGTGGCATGGGGACTCGTTCTGGCCCATCAGCCCGTCTGCCCGGGCTCGGGTGGACGAGGCCCTGGCATAACAGAGCCTCTGGGGCACTGCCCCCGCCACGTACTCCAGGTTCCTCAGGACGCTGTTGGTGCGGAGAGCTCGAGCCAGGTCCTGGGCTCCCTCGGGGCTGATAGAGTTTTCTCGCAGGCTGAGGAAAGAGAAGGCCCTGAGCCCACCAGGCAGACGTTGCCTCTGGGGAGACAAGTCCAGGTATTTGAGCTTTTGAACCCAAGAAACTTGAGGTTGGACTTAAGCCTCCCAAGTGATTGGGCTGAGGTATGAGGAGCCTCCAGCGAGCCCTGCTCCGAAGGCCAGCCAGCCAAGCCTCCCCCCTAGGTCTGCCACCAGTAGCCGGCCCCAGGGCAGGGGATGAGATGACAGGACTGCAGAGGGCTGCGGGCGGGCGGGCCCGTGGGCCTGGGTGCCTGAAGGGCTTGTATGTAGCGAGGAGGCAGCAGAGGTGCCAGCTGAGGGCACAGCTGCCCCTCCCTCCCAAGAGCAGGAGCACAGGAAACAGAGCCGCAGGCCTTCTCCACAGCAGGCGCTCGGGGAGGTGTGGCTTCCCAGCACCAGCCTTTCCTTCCAAGCCCCAAAGTCCTTTTAGGGCCCCCTGGCCAAAGGGGTACCCTGGCTGGTGAGGGAAGCCGGGACTTACTTGAGGCTAAGGAGGGTCCGGTTGGCACAGAGGGCCCCCGTCAGCGCTGCCACTCCCGCATCACTGATGGAATTGCTCTGCAGGCTGCAGACAGGATGGGGCGCTTGGCATGGCTGTCCCAGGACGTGGAGGGAGCCCCTGGCCCGGCCTGGGGCTGCAGGTGCTGGGTTCAGCGGGGACGTGGGAGGCCCTGGAGCAGGTGCCAGCCCACACTGCTCTCCTCATTCTCTCCTCTCCCGCCCCCCACATTCTAGACCCTACTTCTGTCAAGGCAGGTGGGTCTAAGCATAACCAGCCCCAAAGTTTAGACTCGGCCTTGATTTGGGCGGCTCCAAACCGCCTCTGAGGGGAGTGTGTGGCGTCTGCAGCCCCAGAGAAAGTGGCACCGCTGGGACCCCCTGGTGAGAGAGTGGTGCGAAGCTCCCCGACCCCTCCAAGGCCACAGCTGCCCCTCTCCATCCCTCTAGCCACCTGTGCCTGCTGCTCCAGGGCAGGCTTGCTGTCGCTCTGAGAACTCCAGAACTGACATCAGCCCACACTGTGCAGGGAAATGGAGCTGGTGGGGAGGGTGCGATAAGTGCTGTGGGTATGGAGGGAGGCAGACTGAGATCACAGCATGCCCAGAGTTAGTGGTCAGCTGGACTCTGGCAGGGTGGTGGCCCTGACAGCCCTTCCCCAGGACCCACCCACCTTCCGGATGGGGAACCCAGGGGAGTCACCCTCTGCCCACAGCTG
This sequence comes from Phataginus tricuspis, assembly GCA_029783875.1. Lineage (NCBI taxonomy): Eukaryota > Metazoa > Chordata > Mammalia > Pholidota > Manidae > Phataginus > Phataginus tricuspis. The sequence continues at coordinate 27,930,403 of JAQQAC010010882.1, read as the reverse complement.
CCCCTGGAGGGTGGTCAGGCCGACTCACTCCAGGCTCTCCAGGCCCTGGTTCACCTTCAGGGCCTCAGCCAGGGCCTGGGCACCTCCATCACCAATGCTGTTACTGGAGAACCTGTGAGAGACCAGAAATGGGTGAGCTGGCCCCTGGAGCAGCCCAGGAGGTCGGGGCCTGGGGTCAGAGGGCTGTCTCTGTTGTTTCAAGGGTTCCTAGTCGGCAGTTTGTTTTGCCTGATGCTGGTTGGCCAGGAGCCTCTGCAAATGACCACCTGATGCCGATAAGAGATCAAAGTAACGATGTTCTTGACTCCTGGGCAGGGGAGCAGGGCCAACCCTTGAGTGTGAGGTTTTGTGATAGTTTATGGGAAATTGGCCAGGAAATGCTGGCAAGGCAGTAAGTGTGAGCCTGAGACAGTCTCAGCCCTGGAAATCTGGGTCTCCATTCTCTTGATCCAGGGCTTTGGAGTCCAAAGCCAGCTATCCTGTACCCACACTTCCATCTATCCATCCACAGACCCATCCACTCATCCATCCATCTGTCCGTCCATCCATCTATCCATCTATGCATCCACTCATCCATCTACCGACCCATCCTTCCATCCACAGACCCATCCATTTATCCATCCACCCACCCTTCCACCACTCATCCATCCATCCATCCATCCACCCATCCATCCATCCATTCATCCATCCATCCGTCCGTCCATCCACTCATCTACCCATCTATCCATCAATCCCCCTGCTCACAAATATGGTGGGCTGGGGATTGTGCCAGTCACTGAGGACACAAGTGTAGCCCTTCTGCATTTCTCACATGAGCTCCTTCAGACTCCTGTTCTGCTTCAGGGCCTCTGCCATCCACTGGGCTCCCAGGGGCCCGATGGTGTTCTTCTGCAGGCTGTGGGAGAGGAGAGGGGTCTTTCAGCAAAGTTGGCCTCAGCCATTCCCATTCAAAGGACAGTCTGGTTCAAAGTGAGAAGCCAGAGACTTCTCAAGTGCCCTCTCCATTTATGCCAGCACGGCAGGGAGAGGTCTCTGGGAAATGTCTGTGGATTGTAGCCAAAGTAATGCCAATAGACTGACATTTTTATGTGGAGAATAAGAGGCAAGGGAAGTTGGGCCCTCTTTTGTCAGAAGCTGGGAAATGGTGACCGACCAATGGACACTGATAATATCCAGCAACCTCCTAAGAAAGGACCTCCACGTACAATCCCTCTGGCCCCTCAGCCAATCACTCCTCTCAACCCTCAACTGCCTACCTCCATCTAGACCAACCAGCATCTGTCTCCCAACCCTACAGTCCGTCTCCCAACCCTACAGTCTGTCCCAGGGCAGACCCTCCATTTAGGTTCCTCTTCTGTAAAAGCCACTTCCCCTTAACACTAAATCTGGAGGAGGGAGATGTTATAGGAGAACCTTGTGCTTATCCTAGGACAGGCAAGGCAGGACCTCTCCTCTGTGAGGCTAATACAATCTTAACAAAAGGGAATTTTCCCTGGTCCTCTTTCCTTAGAGCATTTCCTTGGAAAACCTGGGATTATAAATCCTTTCTCTGTCCCCTTAATAAATATGTAAATCTTAAAAGCGAAGTAAACCTCTCACCAGGTCTATAATCTACAGATATCTTTGGAAGGGCCGTGGAGCCATCTCTTTGAAATGCGCACATCGAGAAAGATTGCTCTGGCCCCAAGTCGTAAGTGCCTGCTCGTCATAAAGGTAGGAGACGTTTTATTTTCCACATGGGTAAAGGCAGTTAACAAACACCAGTGGCCTCCCCAACTACCAGGGGAATTTATGATGAACCACATGTGACAAATGGTGTTGTCCAGTCCTTTTACTTGAGGACAAGTTGTCATTTATCTTGAAAACCCATGTCAGTTATATCTGCTCGGCTCTAGGAAAGGAGGAGATTCTTTCTGTCTGGGCCTGTGATGTCCAGTGCAGTTTAGTTGAATGCTTACATAATAACATGGTTTTGTTCTTTTGTACATCTGTGGGGAAGATTTTCTAGGTTGGCAGGAGGCTTTATTTTTAATTATTTCCCCAACATCTGTTCTCTGGAAAAGCAGTGGACATCAAGATTTCCAGGGGCTATCCAGATGGGGTAGAAAGCCTGAGGACCATGTCCCCTCCATCCTTCTTTGCAGAAAACAGGCTGAGAGGTCCTTGGAGGAGGAAAGGAGAGAAGAGGGGAGGCTCGCTGCCGGCGTGTCTACTCACTGCAGCATGGAGAGGGTCCGGTTGGCAGCCAGGGCCTCAGCCACGGACTTGGCACCATCATCTCTGATGTTGTTGCTCTGGAGGCTGTGGGGACAAGGAGGTGACCACCGATGGAGCACAAAGATGAACCCCCACTGCAGTGTCACCAAGGCCCAAGGGGGGCAGCCGCTGGCCATGGACAGAAGGAGTGCTGGCCAGCACGTCACCCCCCTGCCCGCCACGGCGCCCCAGCTGGGGCACACGGCCCCTCCCAGAGCTGCCCTGGCTCTCTAAGCATTTGCCTGCTGACCGGGGAGAAGGTGTTCATGGTGTCCGGATAACAGCAACTAGTTTATCAATATTCCTAATTCCTGCTAAAAGCCACAGCACACAAATGGTGACAGGGATGTGGAGAAATTAGAACCCTCATCTGCTGCCAGATGGAGGAATGTAAAATGGTGCAGGTGCTGTGGGAAACAGTCTGGTGGCACCTCAAAAGGTTAAACAGAGTTGCTGTAGGACCCAGCAAATTCCACTCCAAGGTGTCCACCCAGAATTGAAAACAGGTACTCAAATATTTGTACACGAATATGTACAGCAGCATTAGGCACACAGCCAAAAGGTAGAAACTACCCAAGTTTATATCAGCTGAGGAATAGATAAACAAATTGTGGTCTATCCATGCAGTGGAATATTATTTGGCCACTAAAAGGAATGGCGCACTGACACCTGCTACAACATGGATGAACCTTGAAAAACATTATGCTCAGTGAAAGAAGCCAGACACCAAAGATCTTACTGTGTGGTTCTATTCATATGAAATCTCCGGGGTAGGTAAGCAGGGAGACAGGAAGCAGAGGGGAGGGGAGGGGAGGGTGGGGAGTGGCTGCTAATGGACTCAGGCACTCTCTTGGGGTGCTGAGACTGGTCCGAAGCCAGACAGAAGTGACGCTGCGCCACTGTGAAGGCTGAGTGCCATTGAACCGTACACTTTAAAACAGTTATCTCAACGAAAATAAATGAAAAAGCAAAACGAAATGATGGTACACACTCAGCTGAGGACGGATACAACCACCGGCCCCTAAGAGGAGCACAGCCAGTCACACCAAACCACAGGAACTTCCTGGAAGGTGGGCTTTTCAGTGTCCTGGAAAACCCCTCTAGGGGCCATTCTGATCCCATGGCCTTGGAGATTTCCCACTCAATGGAGGACAAGAGGTATCCCTCACCCTCACAGATTAGCACATTATTTCATCCTTCCCCCAGCCCTTTCTCCTCTGTCCCCTGCTCAGGTGTAAATACAAGTACAGTGACCGGGGAAGAGCTGGGATGTGGAGACCTGCTCAGGATACAAGATCCCATGGCACCCACTGGGATGGGACCTGGCCTCTCACGCCCACCATCTGAATCACCCCACTCCGCAGTTGGCATCTCAGCAAGGGTTTTCTGGGCCCTCTCCAGGGGCAGCGGGACAGGGAGCGGTGACAGACCCATACCTCAGAGAGGCCAGGGTGCGGTTCATCTTCAGAGCATCGGCCAGTGCCTTGGCCCCCTGAGGTCCAATGGAGTTGCTGCGGAGGCTAGTGGAGGGAATCCAGTTCTCAGGGAGGGTGGGAGCCACCGAGGTCAAACTGACCTTTACGTCTGTCCTCCTCGGAAAGAACTTACCGGGGTTTAGGACTTCATGTTTGGTGAAACTGGGGCAGAGTTATTATTTAAGGAAACAAGGAAGAAGGTGCCCAAGATGGCCCCATGTGATATGGAGAAGAAAGCAGATATGCTGGACTGGGCTCAGGCCAAGTATGGAGGGGAGGGTGGCACCACCAGATTTGGGCCAATGCCTCAAGCAGGAGTCCCAACAGCTGAGGAGGAGCCGTGGCTTTGTCTGCTCAGCTAGCCTCCCAGCCCGCCCAGGAGAGTGTGGTCTAGGGGACTTCCCAGGATGGCTCCCAAGCTCTCCCGCCCCAATGGCGAAAGGTTGGCCTTTGGTGTCACACTTACTCCAGAGCTGTCAGACTTCTGTTGACCAGGAGGGATCTGGCCAGAGCTTTGGCCCCTTTGTTACTGATCTTGTTCTCAGCCAGGCTGCCCAAGGAGAGGGAGAGGAGTGGTTACTGCAGGTTGTGAATCCCCACTTGGACACCTGGAGATGGGGTGCACCCCGGAGCAGAAGGCCAGGCCCGGGAAAGCCCCCGAGCCAGGTGAGGAAGGACCCGAGTGGCGGACAGACCCTTCTGGGGGCAGCAGGTCCCAGAATCCAGCACAGCAACTTCTACACAAACAGCCCAGCAAAGAAGACAGGCAGTTACAGAAATCTACTATGTGGATCCCAGCCAGTGTGCTGGAAAACTGGCTCTCCCAGAGAAAAACAAAATAACATATCCCGATTTACTGCATTGGCCAATTTCCACAGTGTAAATCCTCCCAGCAGGGCCAATTTCATCACTCTCAACTTTCAAAATTCTTGAACATTTGACAATCAGCTCTCATGAATTGGTGGCCAAACTCATAACCCCAGCACACCACTGGCCCCAGCCCTTTCTCTAATGCAAGGAATAAAAAAGAAAAAGTTAATACAGAACTAATTTTCAAATAAAAGAATATACATCTGTGTCCACCTTGAAAGGGCGATCCAGGGGTGTGAGGCCGAAACCAAGTTACTGTTGCCTCATGTATCCAGTTCCAGGAACAGTAGCTGATGAAGTTTTTAGTTTCTGAGGCAATTGAAAGTGCATGGCATCTCCATGAGACACAACTAGGGTCCCCAGTGCTTCTCAAGCTGTGTTTCGAGGTCCTCTAGGGTCCCTAAGAAAAGCTTCAGGAGGCTGAAAGTATCTGGTTCTGGGACCCCACCCCTCTTCTTTCATTGCCAGCGGCTCCCCTTTGGTCTGTCTGTCCTATGGGGGTTCTGCCTGATACGTCACTTTAAAAAATGGTTCTGTTGCATAAAAAAGCATGAAAATCATTCATCCAGACCACCTTCTATATAAATGTTCTCAAGTTCTATCTAGAGAGCTGTCCTCTCCCACCACCCAGGACTTCCATAATATTTAATAAGCCATGTGTGTTTTCTGAAGGATGTCTTGGACATTTCCAACAGGGATGTGGCACTAAGGTCCAGCTGTAGAAAGGCAAAGAAGAGCATGTGGCCATAGAAGACATTTTTGGTTTTGTTCAGAAAAAAGCACAATTTAGACTCCTTTAAGCAAAACACTGAAAGTTGACTATTTTGCTGAAGGGTCCTAGGAAGAAAAATGTAATAATGAGAAGTTGTCACTATCATGTTCCTTTCAAAGGGATTACATTTATATCATTTATATAAAGGTTATTTCAGAACCTGGACTCTTTGGGTCCTGTTCTCCAGACTCCGCTCTCTAATTCTCCGGATGACCTCAGGTCGTTACAACTACAAACCAGGGTGTTCCTCGACTTTGGAAGGGTTACCAGAGGAGAGACTTCATAAGCACACAGATCTGTTATGCAGCCAGCATATAAATTTCATCAAACTACAACATTAAAGAAGAAATGTTTAAATTTTTAATGTTTTACATTAATTTTTAAGAATTACATTTCTAAAATAAAATTAAAACATTTAAAAATTTTTGCACTATTTGAGGGAAAACTGAGAGGAGCTTAGAACTGGGCTGGCACCACACCAGACCACCAAGTACTTGGAGAAGTGCTTCTACATCACAGGAATGTCTGGCCCTCACTATACGCTTTCCCTCCTCTTACAGGTGAGGTACCTGAGCCCAAGGAACTTTCTGGAGGAGGTGGAAACAAGCAGCCTGCATTCCTGAGCCACACACTTGATGCCTCTCCCTGAAGGCACCACTGGCCGGCTGAGCGGAGAGGAGGACAGGAAAGTAGCCCTGGGCCCCACGCGACAGGTGGGCATCCCGGGCGGGTCCTCTGGGCCAACGTTACCTGATCCTCTGGATGCGACAGTCCTTCCCACTCAGCATGCTGCCCAGCAGCTCCATCACGGGGTCCTGGAACTGGTTGGCGTCCAGCCTGGCCAGGAGGGAGAGCAATAGTGAGACAGTGCTGTCGCCCACAGGCCAGTGGGACGGGCCCCCAGTGAAGGGCTGGCATGGGGCATGGGGCTTGCCCTCCTCTCAACCCCAGAGCCAGTGAGCTATGCCAGTGCACCCACTGTGCCAGTGTTTTCCTACCAATGGAACTGGGAGGCTCAGTGATATAAGCCCTGGGGTTCCAACCCCATGTCTTCCCTGCAGCCCTGCCCACCGTGGGACACGGTTGCTAGCCACCCTCCTTCTGAGGATGTGGGATGTGCTCTTGGATCCTGAATGGCCCTGGTTCTGAAGCCTCCAGCCCCTGCTAAAGTCTAGAGCAGCGGGTGGAGGGTGGGCTGGGGGCGGAGCGATGGGCCTGGCTGCCGTCAGCACTGGGATGGTTCACAGGGTGTTGTGGGTTGAATTGTGACCCCCAAAATGATATATTGGTGTTCTAACCTCCCAGAGCCTCAGGAATCAGACTTTATTTGGAAATAGGGTTGTTGTACATATAATTAGTTAAGTTGAGGTCACACTGGGGTGAGGTGGACCTGTAATCCAGTATGACGGGTGGCCTTACGAGAGAAGAGGGTGCTGGGCCAAGACAGACCTGAGGCTGCGGCCGCCTGACACAGGCAAGGCCTGGAGGGGTATGTCCCCCAGCCGAGGGCTGCGGCAAAATCCCCAAGCTGGAAAGGCAGGTAGGAGTCTCCCCCATGGGTTTCAGGGGGAGCATGGCACTGATTTTGGATTCTGGCCTCCAGAACTAAGAGAGAATTAAGTCTCTGCTGTTTTAAGCCTCACAGGTTGCCGTCCTTGGTTACGGCCACCCCAGGGCACTGATAAAGCGGGCATGGTGGAGGCTGCAGGGGTAGAACTTACCGGGGTCCCCAGCTTCCCTTGGCCTACCCTGCTACCCTGCGCACCCCATGCGCCACCCACCTCAGGCTCCGGCAGTAGAGCAGCTGGGGCAGCAGGCTCTGGAAGACGCTCTTGCTGAGGAACACGGACAGGTTGGCCTCCTGGGTGCAGGCGTCCGACACCTGTAGGAGGTAGGCCAGAGCCGCGCGGTGTGGCGGGGAAGTCAGCCTGGCCAGGTCGCCACTTGCCATAGCCTCCCCCACGCTGTGGGCCAGCTCTGTGTGCTGAAGCTCGTGCAGGCAGTGCAGGACATTGATTGCCCGGGCGCAAACCGCCACATCAGGCCGCAGGCAGCCCTGGAGGAGTTCGGCTACCTGAGCCCGGTAGCCCCAGTGCTCTCCCTGGGCCAGGAGGGAGCCAGCTAGCAGGGCATTGACCCTCGGAGACAAGAGGCCCGAGAGGAAGCGCAGGAACACGTCCAGCCGCCCGTCCTCAGCCTGCATGGCCCTCTGGGCCGCACTCCTGAAATGCGTGAGGAAGCCGAGCCGGGGCCAGGACACGCCACCCTCGGTGAAGAGGTCGAAGATGGCCCTCTTGGATGCACCGTAGTAGTATGTGGCTGCCACGAACTCCTGCAGAGACAGGTGAGTGAAGCAGTAGGCTGCCGAGGAGGCCAGGGTCTCTTCCCGCTGCAGGAAGCAGCTGCACAGGGCGCCCTGCAGCAGAGGGAGGTCCACGCCGAATGCCTTCAGGTCCGGCTCGTAGAACACGTACTTCTTCCTGACCAGCCCGTGGAAGGCCAGTCGGCCCAACGTCCCCACCATCTTGCGGCTGCCGTGGGCCACCTGCTGGATGCGGGGCCTTGCCCTGCCCTTCTCCTGCCCCTCCCCACCAAGAGCGGCCCTGAAATACCAAGAGTAGAGCTCACACAGGGTCCTTGGAGGCCACAGCTCTGCATCCTGGGGCCCCAGCCCGTTACGGCCCACGTGGCCCAGTGCTGACCCCGCAAGCTGGCAGAAGGCTGGGACTGTGCACATCAGGTACAGGGCCCTGTCTGCCCGCATCTGGCTCAGGGCCCAGCCCGAGAGAGTCTGGTCTTCGGGGAACATCTGCTCCAAACACACCTTGATCTCCTCCTCGTTGAATCCCCGGATCTCTGTCATCCGGTCCACCAGGCCCCCTGGGATCTGGCCAGCCACGCTGGGGCGGGAGGTGACCCAGACAGAAACTTCTGGGAAGAGGTTGCCCCGGATGATGTTGGTGATGAGGTGGTCCACCTGGATCTCCTTCTTGGGGTCTGTGCAGGCCATGGTGTTGGAGAAGTCCAGAGGTGTCTTACACTCATCTAGGCCGTCCAGGATCAGGAGGCTTTTGGTTAGGGCTTCCGCCTCCAGGCCAGACTCCCCACTGAAGTGCGGGAAGACAGAGTGGACGAGTCTGTCGGCAGACAACTTCTCATAGGTGTTGAGGTCCCGGAAGGTCAAAGGCAGCACCAGCGAGAAGTCCTTGCCCACTTGCCCCTGGGCCCAGAGGTGGATGAAGTTCCTCACCAGGGTGGTCTTGCCCACACCGGCCACCCCGATGGTGATAGAGATTCGGGGTGGGATAGACACCCGAGACAGAGGCAGGAAGAGCTGGTCCAGGGTGATGGTCCTAGCAGGGCGCTGGTCCCCACGTGTGGCCTCCACCTGCGTGAAGTCGTGTTCCTTCAGCTGCAAGTCTGTCAGGCCCTCCGCCAGTAGGAGGCTAGTGAGCCTGGGCGAGGGACTACCCAGCTCCAGGCTGCCCCCTGCCCTGCTCAGTAGAGCTTCATGGTGCCTCTGTATCCTCGAGTCTGCAGACAGAGGCCAGAGGGGAGGGTCGGCATGGGTCGGGCAAGGGAAGAGGAGAGTGGAGAGCGCCCAGGGGTGCCCCTCCATCTGCCTACCTTTGCTGTGGGGCCCCAGTGGGGACTCTGATGTCTTGTTGGGTGTCTGCAGGGCCTGGGGGCCCTGACCTCCTTTCCCGGCCAGCAGGTCCACGAGGGCTTTCACCTGCTCCGCTGGGGAGCCAGTGCTATGGCCCTGGCCAGCCTCCCCACCTGTCCACACCTCCTGCTTCCTCATGGAGTCTGGGATTGGCGTCAGGAGCTGTGAAGAGAGCGCCCAACCATGCTGCCGGCCACGTGCACACCCAGCAGCCTGGGAACAGGTGAGTGAGCCTCCAGGAGTGGGCTGGGACCCCAGCACCCACCCTTTCTCCTTCCCCAGACTGCAGGTAGCCTCCAGGAGGGGTTGGAAAGGCAGTCTTTTTCTGGATGGTGAGATTAGTTCCTGATGCCAGGAGCCTTGCTCAGATGCCGGGGGCTGTTGGGTAGGAACTAGGGCCCCAGGCTCAAACCTGAGCTCTGCCGGGCAGGTCCCCTGGGCTCCTCATGCCATAGTGTCCTCATGTGTGACCTGGAAATGGAGGTGATGTTATGAGCAGGTCCACTCACAGCAAGTGGAAAATGAAAGCAGCAGCCAGTCTGGAAAGGCTGCAGGCTGTTAGGGTTCCACCTCCGTGGCTTCCAGGAAAGGCAGAACTGTGGGGCCAGCAGGGAGGGGTGAATTGGCAGGGTACAAGGGGATGTTTAGGGCAGTATCACACTCCTCTGTGTGATTCTACGGTGGAATCCCATTGTTATGCATTTGTGCAAACTCAGAATATACAGCCCCAGAGGCTCCTGACCCCAGGCAGCACGGCATTTGCCTGGGGACAGTGACTCGGAGGTGCTGAGAGCCTAAGCCGAGCCCCGCCTACCTGCTCCCAGTCCTTCTCCTTGCCGGGGGCTTGAGTCCCATTGCCAAGGCTGGCCGCCATCACATGCCCCTCCCTCAACTGAGGTGGACACTTGAGGACCCTGCGTCCACCCTCACGCCCCTCCCCGCCCCACCGGCAGTGGCACGATGGCCCCGCCTCCAGCAGGGCCCTGGCACTCAGGGGGCAGGGGTTGGCCGTCCCTTGTCCATGGGTCTAGGAGAGAAAGCAGGACACGGCTGGGCAGAGGTCACGCCTCCTGCTCTGACGGCTGTAGCTCACTGAGATGCGTCCGACCCATACCTTCCCACCCTGTGGGTCTCTGGGTGTCCGTGTCATTCACGTAGGGGGTGTTCACTGGCTCTGCCCCAAGGATCCAGCACACTCCCCAGCCTTGGATCTACAATTGGGCTTCTCGGGCATTGTAACTCAGGACGAACCTTTTTACCTGGAAGAGGCTTTTTTCTTAGCAAAACGTCAAATAGTATTTTCCAGCCCTTGTGGTCATGGTGATGTTGAAGAGTTCACAAGTGCAGGGGATTCCAGGTGGATGGTGGCCAGCGCAGCTGCAGTCACCTGGGAACATGGCAACAGGCCAGGGCGAGGCCCTTCTTAGCAGGTCCTTCTCACCATCTCCTCCTCCTTCTAAAGGTCAAAGCCAGGGGGAAACCACATGGGGTTTTGGTTGCAGTCTAGGTTAATGTGGGCATCACTAGGTCTTCCTTTAGATCATTCCATAAAACTATTTTTCTGTCACCCAGATCTTGCCAATTTCTTGTGTCTGGCATTTTTAAATAGTGTTGTTGTGTGTATTTTGTTGGTATGAAAGAAGGCAATTTTGTGTACTTTATTTCTTGTCCCATCAACATATTAAATACATTAGCTTTCATCATTTGTTAGTTCTTTCAGGCCTTTTAATTATTGCAATATGGACAATTGCATCTCTTTTCTAAAATTATAATTCTTACTTTGAACAATGTTCTTTTCCTTTGGCCAGACCCACTGCTTCCCTCAAGCGATGATGAATGGCATGCATCCTGGTCTTACTCCCGACTACCAGGAGCGGCCCCAGCTCGAAACCTCGGGCCTGGTGTTTGCGACAGGTTTCTAGTTAGTTCTCGCCTCTTGGAAAAGATTACTTCGATCCCTCGTCAACTCAGTGACCTTACATAGTGCTCACTGAAGGCTTACTGGTTCCAGACATTCTGCTAAGCACTGTACTTAAATCATTACATTTACTTCTAAAAACTCTCCTTAGTACTACCTCTCCTACCTTATAGATGAGAGCGTGAGGCTCAGAGAGGTTGATGACTCGCCCGGGGTTACAGCCCTGGGAGGCAGTTGAGTTGGCCTGGAAACCAAAGTGTCTCCCACTCCACTTGGGCTGTGTCATCTGCTGCCTCTTGTGGTATGTTTATGCATCAAAAAAAAAAAAACGTTGGGCATGTCTGCTATGCAAGCGAATGACTTTTTAGCAATATTGATGTACTCCCATGATGTATCTGCGTTCACTCATCCAGCTCGCTGATATTTATTGAGGGCGCACTGTGTATCCCAGGCACGGGGGTGCGAAGGTGGACCAGTTAGACAAAGTCCTCACCCTGTGAGTGTGGTGGGGATGGGGGATGATGACGGTAAAGAAGGAAACAAGCGGCTAAACAAGGTGGTTCTGCCGACAGTGAGCACCGTGATGGAATAAACAGCGTGAGCTCAGTGTAGGGGGAGAGATGCTCCAGTCACGGCGGCCAGGGCGGGCCTCTGGGAGAAAGCTACATATGAGCAGAGAGTGGAAGGGTGAAAAAGAGGTAGCTGTACAGAGAGCTAGGAGAACAGCAAGTGCCAATGCCCTGCAGGTCACACTGAAAAAGGCCAGAGCTGTGGCCCTCAGTGAGCGAGCGGGCTCCCAAAAGCCGGTCGGAGACAAGGTCAGAGGGTGACTGGGAGCTGCGCACTGTCAGGAGGAGTTTGGGTTTGTTCTAAGTGTGGTGGGAAGCCACTGCACGGAGTGACACGAGTGATGCATTTCAGATTTCTCCTTTAATCTACTTTACGCGAATAGATTTTCTAATATTGAACCAATTTTGCTACCTTGAATACAACTTTCCATTCATAAAGAAAACAGGTTGAAATGGGTGTACAGATACCTCTTTGAATCCCTGCTTTCAGTTCTTTTGGATATATACCCAAAAGTGGAATGGCTGAGTCCCGTGATAATTCTATTTTTAATTTTTTTGAGGAACTGCCACACTGTTCTCCACAGCAGCTTTACCATTTTATATTCCTACAAACAGTGCACAAGGCCTCCAGTTTCTCTGCATTCTCACCAGTTCTTGTTTTCTGGGTTTTTTTGATAGTGCGATCCTAATGGGTATGAGGTGGTATGTCATTGTAGTCTTGTTAAGCATTTTATTTCATGTGCTTATTGGCCATTCATATATCTTCTTTGAAGAAATATCTATTCAAATCCTTTGCCCATTTTTGAATCAGGTTGTTTGTTTTTTCTGTTGTTGAGTTTTAGGAGTTCTATATTCTAGATATTAATCCCTTTTCAGTTATATGATATGCAAACATTTTCTCCCCTCCTGTGGGTTGCTTTTTTACTCTATGGATTGTGTCTTTTGATGCACAAAAGTGTTTAATTTTCATGAAGTCCAATTCATCTGTTTTTTCTTTTGTTACTTGTGCCTTTGGTGTATATCCAAGAAATCATTGCCACGTCCAATGTCATGAAGCTTTTGTCTTGTTTTTTTTCTTAAAGTTTTATTTTTTTTGGCCTTAATTTAGGTCTTTGGTCTATTTTGAGTTAATTTTTATATGTGGTATAAGGTAAGGGTCCAACTTCATTCTGTTTCTTGTGAGTATCCAGTTTTCAGAGCACCATTTATTGAAAAGACTATCCTTTCCGTATTAAATGGCCTTGGGACCCGTTTCAAAAATCATTTCACTGTATATATGAGGATTTATTTTTAGGTTCTCTATTCTTTTCCTTTGGTCTGTGCATCTGCCTATATGCCAATATCATGCTGTTTTGTTTGCTATAGCTTTGTAGTAAGTTTTGAAATTAAGTTGTTAGTCCTCCAGTTTTTTGAGATTGTTTTGGCTCTTTGTGGTGCCTTGAGATAGTATTGACATTTTAACAATATTAAGTCTTCTAGTCTGTGAACATGAGAAATGTTTCCATTTATTTATATTTTCTTTAATTTCATTCACCAATGTTTTGTACTTTTCCATTGTACAGGTCTTTTACCTCCTTGGTTAAATTAATTCTCATTTTATTCTTGCTGATGCTATTGTGAATAGATTTGTTTTTTGTAATTTCCTTTTCAGATGGTTCATTGTACAGAAATGCAACTGAGTTTTGTCCTTTATATCCTGCTACTTTGGTGAATTCATTTATTAGTTCCAACAGTTGTTTTGTAGAATCTTTATGGTTTCTATGTAAAACGATCATATCATCTGCAAACAGAAATTATTTTACTTCTTCCTTTCCAATTTGGAATGCTTTTCTTTCCTTTTCTTGCCTAATTGCTTGGGCTAGAACTTCCAGGACTGTACTGAATATTGGTGAAAGCAGGTAGCCTTACCTTATTCTTGATCTTAGAGGAAATGTTTTCAGTCTTTCACTATTGAGTATTGTGTTCACCGAGGGCTTTTCATATATGGATTTTATTATGTGAAGGTATATTCTACTTCTAGTTTGTGAATTTTTTTACCATGAAATGTTCAATTTTGTCAAATGCTTTTTCTTTTCCTACATCAAGATTATCATGTTTTTTCCCTTCATTCTGTTGATGTGGTATATTATCTCCATTTTTCTATGTTGAGCCATCCTTGCATTCCAGGAATAAATTCCACTTGACTTTTGTTGAGGATTTTTGTATCAATTTTCATAAGGGATATTGGTCTGTAGTTTTCTTTTCTTGCAGTGTCTTTGTTTAGCCTTGGTATTAGGGTAATGCTGACCTCATAGGATGAGTTGAAACTGTTCCCCTCTCTTCAGTTTTTTTGGAAAAGTTTGAGAAGGACTGGTATTATTTCTTTAAATGTTTGGTAGAACACACCAGTGAAGCCACTAGGTCCAGGAATTTTCTTTTTTTGGGATATTTTTTGATTACTGATACAATCTCCTTACTAGTTATAGGTCTATTCAAATTTTCTATTTGTGATTTGGTTTTGGTAGCTTTTGTGTTTCTAGGAATTTTTTCATTTCAACTAGGTTATCCAATTTGTTGGCCTATATTTGTTCATAGTATTCCCTTATTATCCCTTTTGTTTCTGTAGAATTGGTAGTACTTTCTCCATTTTTATTTCTGATTTTAGTAATTTGAAACTTCTCTTTTTCTTAGTCCATCTAACTAAAGGTTGGCCTATTTTGTTGTTCTTTTTAAAGAATCAACTTCTGGTATCAATATTTCTCTGTTGTTTCTATTCTCTATTTTGTTTATCTCTAATCTTTATTATTTCCTTACTTCTCATAGCTTTGGGTTTAGTTTGTTCTTTTTCTAGTTCCTAAGCTGTAAAGTTAGGTTGTGTATTTGAGATCTTTCTTGGTTTTTTTTTTTATTTTGTTATTATTAATATACAATTACATGAGCAACATTATGGATACTAGACTCCCCCTATTATCAAGTCCCCACCATATACCCCATTGCAGTCACCGTCCACCAGTGTAGAAGGATGTTGTAGAATCACTACTTGTCCTCTCTGTGTTATACTGCCTTCCCCGTATCCCCTCACCCCACCCCCACACCCGCTACATTATGTGTGCTAATTGTAATAGCCCTTTTTCCCCCTTATCCCTCCCTTCCCACCCATCTTCCCCAGTCCCATTCCCTTTGGTAACTGTTAGTCCATTCTTGGGTTCTGCGAGTCTGCTGCTGTTGTGTTTCTTCAGTTTTTTCTTTGTTCTTATACTCCACATATGAGTGAAATTGTTTGGTACTTGTCTTTCTCTGCCTAGCTTATTTCACTGAGCATAATACCCTCTAGCTCCATCCATGTTGTTGCAAATGGTAGGATCTGTTTTCTTCTATGGCTGAATAATATTCCATTGTGTATATATACCACATCTTCTTTATCCATTCATCTACTGATGGACACTTAGGTTGCTTCCATTTCTTGGCTATTGTAAATAGTGCTACGATAAACATAAGGGTGCATATGTCTTTTTCAAACTGGGCTGCTGCATTCTTAGGGTAAATTCCTAGGAGTGGAATACCTGGGTCAAATGGTATTTCTATTTTTAGTTTTTTGAGGAACCTCCATACTGCTTTCCACAATGGTTGTACTAATTTACATTCCCACCAGCAGTGTACGAGGGTTCCCCTTTCTCCACATCCTCACCAACATTTGTTGTTGTTTGTGTTTTGGATGGTGGCCATCCTAACTGGTGTGAGGTCATATCTTATTGTGGTTTTAATTTGCATTTCTCTGATGATTAGCGATATGGAGCATCTTTTCATGTGCCTGTTGGCCATCTGAATTTCTTCCTTGGAGAAGTGTCTGTTCAGCTCCTCTGAACATTTTTTAATTGGATTATTTGATTTTTGTTTGTTGAGGTGCATGAGCTCTTTATATAATTTGGATGTCAACCCCTTGTTGGATATGTCATTTATGACTGTAGGAAGTCTTTTTGTTCTACTGATGGTATCCCTTGCTGTGCAGAAGCTTTTTAGTTTGATATAGTCCCATTCATTCATTTTTGCTTTTGTTTCCCTTGCCCGGTTAGACATGTTCATGAAGAAGTTGCTCATGTTTATGTCCAAGAGATTTTTGCCTATATTTTTTTCTAAGAGTTTTATGGTTTCATGACTTACATTCAGGTCTTTGATCCATTTTGAGTTTACTTTTGTGTATGGGGTTAGACAGTAGTCCAGTTTCATTCTCTTACATGTAGCTGTTCAGTTTTTCCAACACCAGCTGCTGAAGAGGCTGTCATCTCCCCATTGTATATCCAAGGCTCCTTTATCATATATTAATTGACCATATATGTTTGGGTTAATGTCTGGATTTTCTATTCTGTTCCACTGGTCTGTGGGTCTGTTCTTGTGCCAGTACCAAATTGTCTTGATTACTGTGGCTTTGTAGTACAGCTTGAAGTCAGGGAGCGTAATTCCCCGTTTTATTCCTCCTTCTCAGGATTGCTTTGGCTATTCGGGGTCTTTTGTGGTTCCATATGAATTTTAGAATTATTTGTTCCAGTTCATTGAAGAATGCTGTTGCTATTTTGATAGGGATTGAGTTGAATCTGTAGATTGCTTTAGGTAGTATAGCCATTTTGACAATATTTATTCTTCCTAGCCAAGAGCATGGGATGAATTTCCATTTGATAGTGTCCTCTTTAATTTCTCTTAGGAGTATCTTGTAGTTTTCAGGGTATAGGTCTTTCACTTCCTTTATTAGGTTTATTCTGTTGGCTTATTGTTTTAAATCTTTTACTTCCTTATTTGTCTTCTGTCTGTTGTTCTATCTATTATCATGAGTGGGGTATTGAAATCTCCAATTGATATCATAGAACTGTCTATTTCTCCCTTCAGTTCTGTTAGTTTTTGCATCATATGTTTTGATGGTCTGTCATTACATGTATAATGTTTATAATTATTAATCTGCTTGCTGTTTCAAACCTTTTAGTAATATACAATTTCCTTCTGTGCCTTTGCAACCCTTTTTGATTTCAAGTCTATTTTATTTGATATTAATATAGCTACCACTGCTCTCTTTTGGTTATTATTCTCAAGGAATATCTTCTTCCATCCTTTTGCTTTCAACCTATTTGTCTTTGGATCTCAAGTGAGTCTCTTGCAGATACCATATAGTTGGATCATGTGTTTTTATCCATTCTACCAATCTTCATCTTTTGATTGGAGAGTTTAATCCAGTTACATTGAAAGTAATTCCTGATAAGAAAGGAGTTCTGTCATTGTGCTGTTTATTTTATTTATGCCTTAATGCTTTTTCCCCTTCATTTCCTGCATTACTGTCTTCTTTTGTATTTAGTTATTTTTTCATATGAAGTATTTAAATTCCTTTTTCATTTCCTTTTGTGTATATATTACAACTAATTTCTTTGTGGTTATCATGGGATTACATTTCACAGCCTAACATCATAACATTCTAATTTGAATTTATGCCAGATCAATTAACTTCAATAACATACTAAAACTTTGCTCCTTTTCAGCTCTATCCCTACTCTCTTTAGTTATTGTCATAGCATCTTTATACATTATGTGTCCCAAAACATAAACTAATAAGACTTTTAAATTTATTAGTATCCTAAATTATGTAGAAAACCAAATTTGGAGTTACAAACCAAAGTTACTGTCATACTAGCTTGTATACTAGTATTTGGTTATTTCCTTTAGATGCAACAGTCTCTTAAATCATTTTTTTTAAAAAGTATAGTTATAAATCACTGTTAACAATAATACTAATGTTTTTAACTGTTCATGTATTTACCTTTATTGAGATATTTATTTCTCCATATGGCTTTGAGTTACTTCTATCTAATGTCATTTCATTTCACCTTGCAAGACTCCCTTGAGCATTTCTTGCAGGGCAGGTCTAGTGGTCACAAATTCCCTCCATTTTTGTTTGTCTGGAAATGTCTTAATTTCTTTTTTATTTTTAAAGGACAGTTTTGCTGGGTATAGGACTCTTGGTTGACAGTTTTTTCTTTGAGCCCTTTGAATATATCAGCTTACTGTTTCTGGCCTCCAAAGTTTCTGATGAGACGTCTGCTGGTAATCTTATTGAGGATACCTTGTATGTGGCAATTTGCTCTGTCTCACTGATTGCAAGATTCCCTCTTTGTCTTTTGAAAGTATGATTATAATGTGTCTTGTTGTGGCTGTCTTTGAGTTAATTTTACTTGGAATTTGTTGAGCTTCCTGAATGTTTTATAGTGTATTTTTGTAGGGAAAAAAAGATAACAGAATTATGACAGATACCTTTTTTTTTTTGGTATAGGATATCATTTTTGTCTAGTTACCTATCAAAAATCTAGAAATATATGACAGTGGGATTAAGGACTTGTTTCTTATTTTGTGAATGTCAACTGCTTACATTCTGTTAACAAACATGTATTGCTTTCTTCCCCTCCTCTTTAAATAGATTGCTTACAGAATTATAAATGTAATGTGTGCTCACTAAACACATTTAGATAATACAAAAGTAAGTAAAGTATATACCTCACTTCCATTCTCCAGGGAGAACCTCTTCTGTTTTTTATTTATTTATATATGTGTGTTTGTGTGTGTGTGTGTGTGTGTGTGTGTGTGTACCTTAGGTGCTAGTGCAGATAGGGCAAATGAAATAAATAAAAGTTATCAAGATTAGAAAAGGAAAAAATAAAGTTTTCATTTCACTGTTGACATGATTGTATACATTGAAAATCCAAAAGAATCTACAATTGAGCTATTAGAACTAATACATGAATTTAGATAGGTTTCTGGACACAAGCTCAATATACAAAAAGATCAGTTATACTTCTACTTGCTAGCAACAATCTAGCTGAAAGTAAGATTTTAAAATACCATTTAAAAAATACCTAGCAATAAAATAAGACTAGATATAGCAAAAAACATGTAATACCTCTACACTGAAAATTATAAAACAATACTAATAGAAATTAAGGAAGACCTAAAGGAGGGATTTACTATGTTCATGGATTGAAAGACTTAATGGGATTAAGATGTTGATTCTTCCCAAATTGACCTATAGGCTGAATGATACCCTAGTCAAAAATCCCAGCAGGCTCTTTTTGGGAAAGGTAAAAATTGGCATGGTGATTCTAAAACATATATGTAAATACAAGACCCTAGAATAGCCAAAATAAATTTGAAGAAGAACGAAGCTAGAGGACTTACACTATACAATATTAAAACTTAGTGTAGAGCTATAGGTGACTGGCGCAAGGGAAGACAAATAGACCAGTGCAATAGAATAGAGGATCCAAAAACAGATCCCCATATATATGGTCCCACCTGATTTACAACAAGGACGCCACCTCAGTGGGGAAAGGATGGCCTTTGGATTAAATTCTGCTGGCTAATTGGATAGTCATATGGAAAAAAATGAACCTTGACCCCTACCTCACACTATATATGAAAATTAATTCAGTCTGGACCACAGATTTAAATGTGAATGCTAACACACTCAAGCCTTTAGGAAAAATATAGGAGAGTATCTTTATAAACTTGGGCTAGGTAAAAACTAAATGGAACACAAAAAGCACTAACCATGAAAAAAAAGATATATTGGAATTTGTTAAACTTAGGAGTATCTGTTCATTAGAAGACAACATTCAAGGGTGATAAAACAAACCACCAACTAGGAGAAGATGTCCTAAAAAAATAAACCATCAAGAAACAGACAGCTCACTTAGAAAATGAGCCAAAAAATGACATATCACAATAGTTATCAGAGAAATGCAGATTAAAGTCACTTTGGAAAAATGTTTGGTAGTAATTAGTTTAAATATACATATTTCTGCAACTCAGTAATTCCCCTTCTAGGTATATACTCAACAGAAACAGTGTTTATGTACCCCCAAAACAGTCCCAGAATGTTTATAGCAGCTTTATTTATAATGTCTGAAAAGGCAGAAACAACCAATGTCCATCAACAACAGAACGGGATTTTTCTTTTGGCATGTGTGTACAATAATACTACCTGGTAATGAAAAAGAGCAAACCACTGACATACTCAACAGTATGGCTGACTCTTGCAGACACGCTGAGTGAAAGAAGTCTTAAACCAAAGAGAACACATTCTGTGATTCCATTTATAGGGAGTTTAAAGTCAGTCCCAACCAGTCTGAAATGATACAAGTCAAAACAGTAGTTATCCTTAAGGGTGGTTCTGACTAGATGGAGGCATGAGGGAGCCTTCCAGGGTTCTGTACAGTTGTCTGTTGATCTGGATGTGTTCACAGAAGTGTATACCTATACAGATTGTCCTCACTTGATATCTGTAAATTGTATGTACCAATTCAAGTTACACAGAACAATTTTTTTTAAAAGTAATGCTAGCAGCTTTGTAAAAATTCAAATGTACATAAACCAAAATGAAGCAGTGCTACTGCTGCCTCTTAGTGCACGAGGCCAGGTGGACATGACCCCCTGTCGCGGGGTGTCCAGGGGCACCTGGCAGGTGTGCTGGTGGCAGAGGTGAGGGCCATGTTGAAGAAGCGCCAGGCTCAGTGCTTCTCAACTCTGGCAGGACATTGTCTGGAGCACTGTTTTTTCTTAATTTTTTATTGTGATAGAATATACATAATGTACAATTTACCATTTTAATCATTTTTAAGTGGACAGTTCAGTGGCATTAAGTACACTTAAACAATGTTGCACAGCGTCCCCACCATCCATCTCTAGAAGGTTTTCATCCTCCCAAATGGAGCCTGTGCTCATTAAACACCAACAGCCCTTCCCGCTCTCCAGCCCTGGCAACCACATTATACTTTCTGTCTCCGTGAAATGGGTGGCTCTAGGGACCTCCTATAAGTGGAATCATAGAGTGTTCATCCATTCGCATTTGGCTTCTTTCACCGAGCATAATGTTTTCCAGGTTCACCCATGGTGTGTAAAGTATTGGAATTTCCTTTTTTAGGCTAAATACTATTGCATTTTATGGAGACAGCAGTTTGTTCATTCATCTGTTGATGGACACTTGGATTGTTTCCACCTCTTGGCTCTTGTGAGAAATGCTGCTATGAACATGGGGTTCAAATACCTGTCGTGTTTCTGCTTTCAGCTCTTTTGGGTGTTTATACCCCGAAATGGGACTGCTGGATCCTATGGCCACTCTGTGGAACCCTTTTTTTTTTAAATTTGGTATCATTAATCTACAATTACATGTGCAACATTATGGTTACTAAACTCCCCACTTCACCAGGTCCCCCCACATACCCCATTACAGTCACTGTCCATCAGCGTAGTGAGATGCTATAGAGTCACTACTTGTCTTCTCTGAGTTGTACAGCCCTCCCTGTGCCTCCCAACATTGTGTCTGCTAATCGTAATGCCCCTTTTTCCCCCTTGTCCCTCCCTTCCCACCCATCCTCCCCAGTCCCTTTCCCTTTGGTAACTGTTAGTCCATTCCTGGGTTCTGTGAGTCTGCTGCTGTTTTGTTCTTTCAGTTTTTTTCTTTGCTTTTATGCGCCACATATTTGATATTTGTCTTTTTCTGCTTGGCTTATTTCACTAAGCATAATACCCTCTAGTTCCATCCATGTTGTTGCAAATGGTAGGATTTGCTTTCTTCTTATGGCTGAATAATATTCCACTGTGTATATGTACCACATCTTCTTAATCCATTCATCTACTGATGGACACTTAGGTTGCTTCCATTTCTTGGCTATTGTAAATAGTGTTGCGATAAACATAGGGGTGCATCTGTCTTTTTGAAACTGGGCTGCTGCATTCTTAGGGTAAATTCCTAGGAGTGGGATTCCTGGGTCAAAAGGTATTTCTGTTTTGAGTTTTTTGAGGAACCTCCATACTGCTTCCACAATGGTTGAGCTAATTTGCATTCCCACCAGCAATGTAGGAGGGTAGAACCCTATTTTTAAAAAGCCAGTTCTCAGCCCCACTACCCAGAGTCTGGGTCAGAGGAGGACACCCAGCAGTGGACCCAGAGCCACCCCATTCCCATGACCTCCAGGGCCAGCATCAGAGGCTGACGATTGGTCTCCTCTGATGGGGCAGCTACCTGGCCACCTATGTGGACAGGCCTTGCATGTGGCCACAGAGGCCACCCCTGCAAGGGGCACCTACTGCCCAGGCCTCTGGGTGGGGTGAGGTCAGGTGGCCACATGGGCCACAAGGGATGGTCAGGTAGGTCCTGCCCAGTGCAGAGAGCCTCCAAGGAGAGCAGCAGGATGCCCTGCAAGCCCAGCCTGAGGAGGGGAGGCAGGGCGCCGGGGCCTTGGGTCGCCTTCCAGGGTCTGAAGGCCCAAGGTCAGTAAGTCTGCAGAGGTTAGGACAAAGTCAGACAGACACCAGTGCTGCCAGCTCCCCGAGCAGGGCTTCCCCACTCCCGTGACCCTCTGTGGGGCAGGGCACAGCTGGGGGCCTGTCCCTCTGGTGGTGGTGGTGCTCAGATCCCATCCCTCAGCTTGACAGCTGGGCTTCTGCCATGTCCCTGAGAGACCCGGGTCCTGATTTAATCCTCGTCTCTGCTGCCAAAGCTCCATCTTGTCTGTGCTTCCCTGCCAGGGGCCTCAGGTCCTACAGGCCTGTGTGTGCGCGGCCAGCCTCTGCTCTGCCCGCCTGCGCTTGGTAACAGCATGGGCCCTTGCAGCACTGACCTCTGCATCTCAGGCCACAGCTTCCTGGACGCTCCTCTCCTCTGACTTTCTGCCCTTGCTGTGCCCCTTGGGACCCAAGAACTCAGTCCTCAGCACTGCTGAGGTGGCCCTAGTTCCATGGCTGCTGACCACTTGAGACCAAAGAAACTTTCCTAGGGGTGGGAGGAAGTGGTGCCTTCGACCCAGGACATGGCCCTCCTAAATGGTCTGGTCCCTGGAGCCCCGGTGGGGGCAGAGGGACAGGCTCAGTGCTGGGGAGCTGGTGCCCTGGGACGAAGGAGGGGCACCCACCCTGCATCCCCACCTGGAGCCAGCTGCAGGAGGCCATGGTGGCCAGGAAAAGCCTGCTTCTCCATTGAGGGAACCAGCAGGAGCCCTGGGGCCCCACAGGGGAGGACCCCACGGCCAGCAGCCGCCTGTGGCCCCGCTCAGCAGCGCCTCCTCTGGGTTACTGTGCCCTCAGAGTGTACTGCCTCCTCCACCTGAGGGTGCGGCTTGGAGAGGCCCCCAGGGGCTGTCACTCAACACAAGGGCAGCACTTAGGGAGCAGGCACTGGGTGCTGGACCCCACCTGTCCTGCCTCCCTTGGCCCTCCGACCCCTGGGGCAGAAAAGGTGTGTCAGGAGTGGAGCCCAGTTCTGCCAAGTCCCATGTGACCACTGGGCCCTGCTGCCTGCAGCACTTTCCAGCTGCCTCCTGCTCCTCCTAGCCCGTCCCTGGTGCCTGGGGAGCTGGGCTTTGTCCCCATGCCGGGAAGTAGTCCTGCTCAGCGGCTTCCACACCCATGGGACAACTTCCTGGAGTCCCTGCAGCCACCCCTCCCCAGAGCAGCTCAGGCCCTAGAAATGGCCCTTCCTGCCCGGAGTCTCCTCTTCCCTCCCTGTCCTGCACTAAGGCATCCTGACTCGACTTACCTCCTGGGCCTTGTTGCTCCAGGGATGCCGAGACGGGTGGGCCGGGGGTGCTGCATCCAGGGCTCAGCCCTGCTCCGGCAGGTGGAGGCGGCTGGCGGTGGTGGGCATGTCCTGGGAATTGGTGTGGCCAGCTGCTGGGCCCCAGGCCTTCAGGATCTGTCCAGGGCGAGGAGGAAGCCCCGTGTGGAAGGAGCAGGAGCTGACCTTGCAGCGTGATGTGGCCCCCTGGCTCCTGCAGGGCCCCGAGCCCACTGGGTGTCACAGCAGCTGGGGCTTCTCACCTCTTCCTGTGCTGGGCTCCACCTCAACCCTCCTTCCTGTCTGATTTCAAAACCCAGCAGCCTCACAGACGAATCAGCGGGCTGCGGCTGCCCTGGGCTGGCTCTCTAGCCTTGTCATCTATCCTGCAAGACGGAGCCGGGGGTCGTCACCAGGGTCTTGATTCCAGGGTCCCGGTAGACTGGATGCTCAGGAGCAAGTGGTGCAGCCGAGGCGGCAGAGGAACAGACCCAGTGCGCAGACCTCTGCTACTCAGGGGGCGTAGGAGACCAGACGGGCAGGGAGGGTGCTCAGCGACGCCTGCGGCCACACGGCGGGCAGCTGGCCTCACAAGCCGGCCCGAGTCGCATGTAGGCGGGCAGGCAGGCGCTCTGGTACACTGTGGCCCCCCCACCCTCTCTAACCCCCTGCCTGCCTTCTCTCTAGCACCTGACAGGCATCTTCAACCCAGCTGGCCCCCCACAACATCTTCCTGTGAGGAAAGGGCCCCCAAGGCAGTCAGCTGCACCCTGGAACCCCAGAATGTGGCAGTGGACCTCAGCATGTGGGCTGCCCTGACCAGGAAGGTGTGCGGGGGGGGGACCTGCCCAGAGTGAACCACGTGAGGAAAGTCCTGACAGAGGGAAAGGGCAGGACATCGCCTGGTGGCAGGGAGCGAGCCAGTTCACGGGCCACTGTGAGAAGCAGGTGACAGGCTGGGCGCCGAGTGACCGGAGCCTCGGTGTTCCTCAGCCCGCGGGAGCAGAACACAGTGGGTTCCTATGGAGGCAGTGGCTGGGCTTGGGTCGGCCTGTTCTTGAGCGCTGCGCATGGGTGACGGAGGCGGCTGAATGGAAGTGCTCCACATGGTGACATCCTTCCCTGCCTCCCGTCAGTGCTCTCGGAGCACCCAGCAGCTTGAGGTGCCAGGGAGACACACATGCCCTAGAGAAGCCTGCTGAGGCCCCAGGCAGGCAGAGCGCAGGCCGGCAGCTGCAGCCTTGGCCGTGGCCGTGAGATGCAGCCAAGCGTCTGAAACCCGGCCGCCCACAGGATGTTGGAAACCGCAGGGGCCTGGTGGGTACCTGTAACATGAAAGAGACCAGGAGGCCACCCTACCTCTCCTTCCACAGCTCAGGGTGATGGATTCTGAGCATGGGAGGAAACAGTCTCCTCCGAGGGACCTGGGGGGCATCCCAGCAACTTTGCTCCCCACTGGGCAGCCATGTCCGCGGCCACACAGGGCTGGTCCTGGGCTCCCTCTGCCAGCTCCTCTGTGGGAGCGGGGGGCCTTTTTCCTGACTCTCCTGGGTGTTTCTGTGTGGGGTGGGGTCTCCCATGGCCGTTCTCTCTGGGGCTTTCTGTCCCCCGGAGCTGTGGTCAGCCAGGCAGGCTGTGGCCTCGGCCCCTCCCAGCTCAGGAACAACCTGAGGCTTCCTGTCTGCAGGGGCGGGGGCCTTTCTGGGCTCATGCAGGCCCCTGGGGGCCCCTTGCCTGGGCCCTGCCCGAGCTGGTCTCTGGTTCTCCTTTGACTGCCTTGAGTGGCCATTCCCAGGCCGTGGCTGGGCCCCAGGACATGGGACGGCCTGGGAGGTCTCGACGCGTCATGGCGAAGCGTGCGTGTCACATGGTTTTCGTCACAGGTGAGCACTCCGCTGCCCTGGGGCTCCCTCGCTTGGCAGGGCTCAGCTTCTAGAAGGCAGCACCTGTGTCCACGGGTACACGAAGCCCACCACAGGCCCCCAGAGAGGGCAGCTCTTTGGCACCCTTTTCAACAATTAGCCAAGTAAAGTCTGATTTTTATGGAAAGGTCAGGTTCTTTCCTCGATACCTCCAAGTCTCTGGTTGTGGCGACTTCTTTCTAGTTTTTAACTGCTTTCCCTGCTTTGCACACAGGATCCGCCTGAGCTCCAGGTCCTGGCCAGGCCCACTGCTGGCTCCTGCTGGCCTCTTGGGGGCGCTCTGAGCACCCCCACCTGGCCAGTCTCAGCCCCCAGGCCTGGCCTCTCCAGCCTTCCCCTGGCCTTGGGTTTTTACCTATTTTAACCCCTCCCCGAGTACCTCATCAGCTTGGAGTTGGTAACAGTCTGGGAGTCAGACATTCTGAGGCGTGAAGGCTCCTGGGCCGGTCGGCAGTGCGCCCAAAGCTGCATGTCCCAGTCCAGTGTCCATCTCGTCTGGGTCCACAGTCTCCACCAAGAGCCAGTGAAGCAGGTAAGGACCCCATGTCACTGCCTGCTGTAACTTTGTCTCACTTCCCTAAAACTGTCCAAATGGGGGGGGGGATCTAGCCCTTCAGATAAATGTGTGGTGTCTTCTGACAGGGCAGACTCCATCTTCAGTGATCAGTGCGGATGGAGCCTGTCCTTAGCTGTGTGGTCTGAACCTGGCCTCCAGTCGTCTGTCCCGGGGCAGCATGCACACGGAGGGAGGGCCAGGTCCTCTTTGCCTGGTCATGAACTGGGACCCAAATTTGTGTGCAAGAAACCCCGTTTCACCTCCCTGAATGCTGGGCACCTGAAGCCCCCCTGGCAAACCCCCTCTTCCAGGAAGCTGCTGCTTTGGGCTGCCTGAGCACCGACCCTCACACCGGGCAGGAATGGCCCGTCTGTCTCCACCAGATGACAGGAGGGGTTGGCTTGTTTCTGACCAATCTTCACAGCATGGAGACAAGAGCAGGCTTCCCCAACATCTCATGTTAGATGCGAACTCTCACTCAGATGTTCTGAACATGCATCTGTAACAAGCCTCGGTTGATGCTGCTGGGCCGCGGGCCTCACTCTGGGCATCGAGGGTGGGAATTCGGCGCTAGGTAAGGGCTCTCTTGATGTGGGCATCTGGGTAGACAAACACGTGGGTGAATGAACAAACGAACACCTTAGAACTAGGAAGGAATGAGCAGGCCTGGGTCCCCCTTGAGATAACGAACAAAGGCCTGCAGACATGGGTGTGGGGGCAGGAGGGGAGCTGGGATTGAAGCTCACGGCTGCTTGCCTCCTTATTTCCTAGAATGTAGCACCTGGAAGGGTTTTATAAAGCCTTTTTGTATTTATTGCACATTATATAAAACAGACTTCACTGCATTTGGAACAGACAAGACATTCACAAGGACACAGACCCAGACTGTCCCTTCAGGGCCCTCGCCTGTGCTCATGCCGCCTGACGCTGGATGCCGCTTGAACACACCGATGGAACCAGTGCCTGCTGGGGGGCTTTGGAGCTGTGCTGCACCCTCTGCGCTGTGTGGTCCGGAGGCTGCTGGTGACGGGGCAGGTGCTGGGCCAGAAGGCCTGGGGCCCGGCAGTGTGGGAGGCCTGTGGACATCTGACTGCTGGTGGAGGCTGGGAGACCAGCCCGAGCGCCAGGAAGGGAGCCGGGGCAGGCAGACTGCGACTGATGCTCCTGAGAGTGAAAGATGCCCTGGCCAGCTGGTAGCGGCCCACCACCCTGCACATGGTCCAGCGGGGTGAAAGGGACACAAACTGTGGGCGCCCATAGGGAGAGGGGGCCAGGGGCCCAAAATCCCGTGGGCGACATGCTCGGAGTCCTGCTCCAGGGAAGTCACGGATGCTGATCCGGGCCAGTGCCATCGTCACTTTAACGGGAGTGGACGAGGTCCCAAGGCCCAGAAATGCCTGTGGAGGCCTGGCTCGCTGATGGGGCCGCAACCCCTCACAGGCTGCTGATGGCAGGGGATGGGGAGGCAGGGATGGGCCTGTTGGTGCGGACCCTCTTCTTCCTGCCCATGGGCTGCCGCCTCTTCCCCTCCGGCTTCTCCTTCCGGGCCGCGGCGCTGGTGAAGGTGATGCAGTGGGCGTCTAGGAAATCCAGCAGCTTCCCCATGGCCACACGGATGCCATGCTGCTTCAGCTCAGCCTGCAGCTCCGCCAGCTCGAAGGGCTGGTACAGCAGGACCTTGCGGTAGAGGGCTGGTGTAGAGCGGATGTAACGCCACACGGCCTCTTCTGTGGCTGCTGCCTGGATGGCTGCCTGTGGTGCACCGGCCACCGCCTCCTCACCTTCCCCGTCTCCTGCAGACTCAAAGGCTCCTCCAAACTCACCGGAAAAACTGAAAAGCAGCAGACAAGGATACCCTGTGACATCCCTTCCCTCCAGCCCGCAAGCCCAGGAGCCTCTTTGAGGGAAGGAGTACATTTCTGCGTCCCTTGCCGAGCCCAGCATGTGGCATGCCCAACCCCCAGGGTGGCAGGAAGCTCCAGGACAGTGTGGGCCCGGCATTCCAGCCGCCGGCCTGAGCAGCTTCCTGCCTCACCCAGAATATACCACCAGCGGCCAGTCCCCTCGGGAGCATCCTGTGCGGTGAGGACACGGGAGCCCCACAAGTCAGCTCAGGAGACTCTCCCTTCACCCAGCCTGGGTTTCCTGTAGTCCAAACCCAGAAGGCAGCTGGGACTTCTGAACAGTGGCCATTGGGCCTCACTTATGCCAATTCTTGGACCCACTGGTTAGAGGGCCTATGAAACCACGGGCCCTGTCCTCCCACTCCAGTTACCTTTGTGAGCTAAAGGAGCTGTCACTGCTGTCCAGAGAGGAGGCCGTGGACTCCTGGGAGGCCGGGAGCTCAGTGTCACCGTCAGGGCCTGGATGTACCACCTCGGCTGGTGACATGCCCAGCGGGGGTGTGCTTCCACCAGGTTGCTGCTTCCAGTGGAGGGGGCCCTTGGTCTTAGCAGGTCCCTTGGATCTCTGGGGAACGGGGCCAGAAGTGGCCTCCAGCTGGACCTGGCCAGCTGTCCCTAAAGCCTCGGAGGTCTTGATGGTGTGGGTCTGGCTGTGAGGAGTCCCCAGGGGCACCTGCGAGGACCGGCTCTCATCCTCGGAGTCTGACTCCAGCGTCTGGTGAGTGTACTGGAATATCTCCTTCAGTTTCAGGACCATCTGCCGTTTGGGCAGAGGGCGGACCCCAAACCTAGGTGGGAAAACAGCTGAACTTCAGCAAAGAGCAATTGTCAACAAATTAAGGGCTTTGTGTATTGAAATCTTAAATGCCTGACTTTCAGGAGCATTCAGAAGTGTCTATCCTGCATGCCAACTGAGCTTACTCTCAAGACTGTTCCAGAAGGGCCATCCCCATGCTCTGTAGGTGGTGATGACTTCCCTAGTGCCCAAGGTGGAGAGCAGCTCTCACTGGGAGGTGATGATTTGATATTCATTTAAAAAATCAGGTCTCCTCACTCAGGCCGTTAAGGCAGGGTGCCATTTCTACCCACATGGCACTGGGACCTGTTACCTGAGGGGTGACCAGAAGGAGTCCCATCTCTTATCTTCTGGGGCAATTTGGGGAGCAGAACGCAGAGCTGGTGCTCATGCACACGCCGGCCCCAGCTGCTCCCACCTCCAGAGCCCAGGGGAGCCCCGGGGCCGCTCTTCAGCTCAGCCTCACCGAGCCTGGTCGCATGCCGGAGGGAGGGGACCACTTAAGAACAAGCTTTCAGGATCAGCACCGACCTGTCCAGCTCTTTCTTCAGTACCGGGGTCTCCATGATGGAGTACCTTGGCATTGGGGTTATAGGCACTTTTGGAGGCAAGTTCCTCTGGTTAGCACCTTCTGGGTAGAACAAAAGAGACAAATTTCAGCATGAGGGACCTGGAGGTACCTCTTCTGACCCTGTAGTGTCACCGAAACACCGCACTTGAAGAGCACCCAGCCACCCTGTGCTCCAGGAGGACAGTGAAGCCCCTCACCCCCACCCCTTACTCTGGAACCGCTCGCCCATCAGAGAGCAGCTCCCAGCTCAGGGCTGGCGCTGGGAACAGGGCCGGGGTGAAGGGCAGTGGGAGGGACTGCTCACGGGCCTAGGATTTTTCTTGGGATGATGGTCGCAGAACACTGTGACTGTTCTGAAAGCCGCTGAATTGTATGTTTTAAACTGTCCCCCTTGAAGCCCATTTCAGATTCAGACCCAAGTCCCCTGGGCTAAAGTTCTCATGGCAGCACCTGGAACTGGTCAGAAATGCAAATTCTTGATGGCACCTGGACCTCCTGAAGCAGGAGCTCTGGGTGCAGCCCCGCCTGGAGAGCTTTAAGCAGCTCTCCAGGCCACCCAGGCTGGGCTGGTCACTGGTGCTAGGATTTCAGGAGGCAGCGAGAGGCCAGGGGGCGGGCAGGTGGCTGCATGGGGCACCCCGCCCTGCCCGGCCCTCCCAGGATCTGCCTGGCTGGGGAGGGGAGGCAGCAGCGCCAGGAGGGCTGGCGAAGCAAGCCGGGTACTGACGTCCTCCGCGGGGATAAGGAATGGCCCGAGGCTCGCGGCAGACCTCCCACATAGTCCCATCTTTTGTTTTAAACTGAGATGAAATTCACATAGAATTTTAAAGCAAACGACTCAGTGGCACTTCGTGCATTCAAAGGGTCGCGGCCACCTCTGCTAGCTAGTTCCTGAACATCTTTATCCCCTTAAGGGAAAGTCCACGCCCATCAGCAGTCACTCCCCGCCCGTCTCCCCGACTGCTCATCTGCTTTCTGCTTCTGCAGATCTGCCTGTGCTGAACATTTCATGCAAATGGAATCCTGTAACATGTGACCTTCTATGACGGGCTTCTCTCCCTGAGCGTGTTTTCAAGGTCCATGCATGTTGTAGTGTGTCAGTGCTTCGTTCCTTTTCTTGCCTGAGTAACATTGCAGTGTGTGGATATATCATTTGTCTTTTCATCAATTGCTGGACATTTGGGTGGTTTCCACCTTTTGGCTACTGTGAATAACACTGCTGTGAACATCTGTGTACAAGGATCTGTCTCAGCCCTGATTCAGTTCCTTGTATGTATAGTAGGAATGGACTTGCTGGGTCATAATGCCAACTCCATATTAGCTTTTTGAGGGACCACTTTTACTGTTTGAGCTGATCTCAGGGTGCCTCAACAGGGTTTGTCTTGGCCTTTTGGAAGGGCTGGTTCAGTATTCTGGGGTGGGGGCTACAGGGGCTTTGACAAGTGCCTACGCCAGTCATAGGATCCGGGCAAGCTTAGGAAGCTCTGGCTTATAGGCTAAGAATTACACGTTTGACAGCAAGCTAGGTCTCCCTCGGCGTGGAGAGGGTTCTGGAAGGGAAGGGAAGGGGCTTGCGGTGGGTCAGCAGGCCCTTCAGCAGTGCCACACTGACTGCCCCGTGCCCCTCAGTGTAAAAGACAGCTCCCCACCCGCTACTCACTTGGTGTCCTTGGCCCGTCAGATTTCGGAGCTTGGGCTACAGGAAGGACCTCTGGAGGTTTCTGTTCTTCTGTGTCCCAGTCGTCCCACAGTGCTGAATTCAGAAAGCTTGGCCTGCTGCTCCCAGGGGAGCTGGCCCAAGAGGATTTCTCTTGAGACTTTCTTTGTCCAGTGCAGCTTCCTCGGATGGGGGTAATGCCCAGGAGCGCCGGGGAGTGGTGGTCGGCACTGCCTGGGGCCTCCCCTGCCCTACTGCCGGGGCTACTGGTGCTCAGAGGGCCGGTCCACTCGAGGTTCAAGCGGTCAATGGGAATCGGTGAGAGGGGCTCCGTGTACCAACATCCGTCAGCTGGGGCGGGGGGGCCGCTGTCCCGCCGTGGGCTGCTGTTCACCCGGCGAGAGGCCGCCTGCTGCTCATCTCCGCTGTCTTCCACCTCCACCACTTCGCTTGCTGTGGCTGGATTCGGCAGGCTCGGCCCAGGTGGTGAGTGCTTCTGGCACGTTCTGGTAAGATTGGCAAGGCCCCCTGAGATGGGACAGGGAGCCCGAGGAGAAAAGCGCTGGCGGTGCCGGGGATGGGGACTGGAAGGATCTGGGCTCTTAGGGCTTCCTGGAGGGACGGGCACCAGGCATGGCGGCAGCGCCTGGGGCATGATCACTGACAACTTATTCGTGGCTTCGGGCCTATCCCTGTTTTCTAACAGGACCCTGGGTTTGAGGTGAGCCATCTGACCCTCGGAAGCCCTGGACCCCAGGCCTGTGATTTGGGTCTGTGATGAACAGTCACGGCTCCTGCTACCCAGCGGGGTGGCAGGCACCAGCCACGAGGTGTCTGTGGTGCTGTCCTCACTAGCGCTGCTCTCGGGGTCACAGAACAGCGGGGGGGTCCCTCTGCCACCCAAAGGGCCCTGCTTCCCTGATGGCCCCTCCAACTCCCACTGCAGTGCGGCCTCTCTTCTTGGTGGGCTCTGGGAAGGTTCCTGGTCTGCATCAACATCGATGACGGAAAACAGCTCAGAGGACTTGGGGCTCATTTCTAGAACTTTCCTTTCTCCTGGGGGGCTATTAAAAGCAGGCGTTGTTTTGGTTGGTTGTGGCTCTGGCTCTTCATCTGAATCCAGTAAGAGGATAATCTCCTCTTTGCTCCCACTGGATGGATAATTCTGAGATCTGGAGCTCCAGCGGCCGGGTTCTGACTGGGCTAGGCCAATGGATGAAGACTTTTCTGGGGAGATCAGGACCCCTGTGCTTCTGCACGCCGACATGCGGCAGTATTCTGTGCCTCTCTGGCAGCCTGGATCTGCAAGCAAGCTGAGAAGGCTCCGGCCCCTCTTCTGCTTCAGTGCTGAGCTCTGGGAGGCCACCCTGGATGCTCTGCCCTGTGACTTGGGTGTCAGCGGGGCCGTGTCACTTGTGGGCTGAGGGCGAGGCTGTGGCTGGCTGGGACTCCTGCCTCGAGGGGGCTGTGACCGGGAGAGGCTTAAGTGCGAGGGGGGCGCCCGCTGGTGAGGGGGCAGATGAGCGCTCTCCAGCCCCCTTCCCGTGACAGGGCTGTTCTCTTCCTTGGGATCATGCGTGATTTGGGATGGTTCAGGGTACTGCGTTGATGAAAAAGGCTGTCCATCATCACTGAAGTCAGCTGAATACAAAAAGGCGCCTCCCTTTCTCCCTGCCTGGCAGCTGCGAGCAGGACTAGAGCTGGAGCAGCTCAGGGGAGCCAGTGCT
Organism: Phataginus tricuspis; assembly: GCA_029783875.1. NCBI lineage: Eukaryota > Metazoa > Chordata > Mammalia > Pholidota > Manidae > Phataginus > Phataginus tricuspis. The sequence continues at coordinate 27,898,180 of JAQQAC010010882.1, read as the reverse complement.
TCCCCTGGGGGCCCCACTCTCTCCTCCAAGCCTGAACCCTGGCCTTCGAGGAGCAGGGCTGTGGACCGGCTCATGTCCTCCCACTTGGCTGGGGCCTTACCGCTTCCCTCTCCAGGCAAGTCCGTCTGTTCTGCATTTTCCAGCTGTTCTTTAACCAGGGCCAGGATTTGCCCAGAAGCTGGACCCTCCTCAAGTCGGCCGGTTTCCCCCTCAACCTCTGGAGCCCTTTCCTCCTGGCGCAGCTTTCGCTGAGTAGCTGCAAATTCATAAATTTCTTCCATTTCTGCTTCATTCACTTTTTCTCTGTCTTCCTCGGCACCCTCACATCTCAACAAAGTCTCTGCTTCTTCCTCTTCATCTCTCCACACTGACCTCAAGAGTTCTTGGAAATTCTCTGCTCTGCTTTCACAATTGTTTTCCTCCTTCCATCCTCCGCCCTCTGAATCTGTCAGGACAGGTGCTTGTTCACACAGGAGAGCGAGCTCGCTCATCCCAAATCTGCAACAGGAAATGCTGTGTGTCACCACGACCCTGCCTGGAGGTGGCATCCGGGCATCCCTCAGTGGGCGAGGACCAGAGCACAAGCCCTTGTAGGCCAGGCCTTGTCCCTGATCTCCTGCAAAGATGGTGCCTGTGCACCACCCAAGCCCCTCGGTTCTAGACGCAGACTCGGGCAGGGCTCCCTAACTGTGCGCAAGCATGAAGGGGCATCTTGGGCTTGGCTGAATAGAACAGGAATTGGCGGTACTGACCTGCAGCACGTGCTATGGCTCATGTAAACAGACCAGAGCGCCACGGGCCAGCCCAGCCTGCCACCGGCCTGAAGGCTCCAGGGCCTAAACAATTAAACACCCAGAGGCTGAGCCATTCCTTTCCCGCGAAAGCACCTGAGGGATGACATGGCCTGGGACGCCCAAGGCCCACAGGCCTGGAAGCCCTGTCAGGAGGCAGAACACCTTCCCTCGCGGAGCCACCTGCCCCTCTCCTGAGGCAGTGGGGTGGTCAGCCAGGTAGGTGCACATTCATGGGTGTCAAACTGAGCGTCATCCCCTTGTGTTTGCTGGGGCTCAGGTGAGGGCGGGCCAGTCATGGGGCAGCAGAGTCCGGGGGAGCAGAACCCGAGGACTGGTCCCTCATTACGGCCAGGCTGCCGAGAGCTGAGTGACTGGACAGAAGCCCTCCTCAGCCAGCGCTCAGCTCTGCTCCAAGTGACTGGCCAGTCCAAGGTCACCATTGGCCACAAACTTGGGATTAGAAGGTACAGGAAGGACTCAGTCCTGACGCTCCATCAGCCATCCACCTGCTAACCTGTCCGTCAACATCAAAAGCCAGGAAGTAAGTGGAAAGAGCAATGGCACCTGTGGGCCAGAGCGCCCAGGCCCGGGGCCAGCTCGGGGGGCAGCCCGGGGTCCGCCGTGTAGAGGTAATGCAGGAAGGCGCGGGCGGTCCCCAGGCTCACGTCGCTCAGCAGGACGCGCAGGGCCCTGGGCCCGCTGTCTTCCGCAGCGGAGAAACCCTCACTGCTCACCTGAGGGCAAAACAAAAGGCGGGTTTCTCAGTGTGTGGCTGAGGGCGTGTGGCTCAGGGCGTGGCAGCTGGCCGTGGGCTGGGAGTCTGGACTTCACAAACGCCCTTCTTCCCAGGGGGAACATTTGCCACTATGGCTCTGTGTGGTTGGTCAGGAATTCTGTAGTGGGCCATAGAACTTCCTGTTTTTCAAAATCCCAGTTAGTTCAGGAACATGTTCAGGAACCCAACTAGTTCTATCTTGCCAGACACCTCGGAGGCGTCAGAACTTTCTGATGGAGGCCCGCAGCAGGCTCCTGGCTCTTACAGCTCGACACTGAGCCAGATGTGCAGTGCAGAAATGTCTGCTGGCAGCTCGGCCTTAAAGGTCCCCCACAACTGTAACTGTAACTATGCAGGTGAGGAAAGGAAACAATTCTAGGTGAAAAAGGTTTTTTATTCAATGGAACAAGACATCTCACGTTTCCTAATTCTGAGGTCATCTCATACCACTTCCTAACCTCAACATGTCTTCTCCATGGAGGGTGACCTTTAAGGCAACAGAGGAAAAGAATTCAGGGCATAGGAGGCCAGGGAGGGTGATGGGCGAGAGCACAGGGGCAGCGGGAGTGAGGGGCTCGGGAGGGGCTGCCAAGGGGCCAGTAAGACGGGGAATCCTGGACAGAGATGGGGAGGAGGGGAGGAGGGGGCAGGGGCCGGGCTGGCACTTACATACTGGCATAGAAGCGGGCACCGGGCATAAAGCACAAACGTGTGGGCATAGAGCACCTCCCCGCTGTCCACCTGAAACTGGATGTCGCTCAGGTGCGGGTTATTGACCATGGCTCTGAAGTCAGCCAGCAGCAAACCGAGCGTAAGCTGGAAGGAGAGGAGAGAGGTCGCTCTCATCCCTCCCATGCCTGGCTGGCTGAGCGGTTGCTAGGGCAGCAAGTCAGGACCCTCGCACTCCTCCCTGCACAGTCCCTACGCTGGGTTCCGCCTTCAAGTGACCTCAAGGCACTCGGCAATACAGAACAGCAGAAGAGAGTGGTTTGTCAAATTCTCTATGCCATGGCACCCCCAGCCCGCAGGGGAGGCGCGACGGCTGCGGCATTAGCTGAGCTGCGTGTGTGCCAGGCTGTGTGTCACGGACACTGCATGCGGCCCTGTGAGGGAACTGACTAGCCCCATGAAAAAAGGTAAGAACCCCAAGTCCCAGTGGTTCTGGGGCCTGGCCAGGGGAGCTCCACATCCCTTTTCCGTGGGCCACGGTCATCAGGGTTGGTGCAAAGGCTTTGGCTGAAAGACTAGGGGGAAGACAGTTATGAGGATGACAATCGTGCTGGGTGAGGCAGTGTGCTGACCAGTGCGGCCCTCTGGGCTCCTGGGACGGAGCAGGCCCCCGGGCTTGGCTGCAGGAGCCCCCAGAGCTCAGTGACAGAGGGGGCAGCAGTGCTGAGGCAGAGCCCCTCAAGGGGAAGGGAGGCTCCTCCACGCTCTTGCCTTGCTCAGCTCAAAGGGTGGCGAGGGGACCAGTGGACTCACGCCCAGGCCTGGAGGGCACCAGGGAGCCGCCCGCACGGATCCCACGAGGCGCCCGGTGGCCAGGGCTTTTGGGCGGGGGGGGAAAAGCTGTCCTTACCGAGGCCTGGCTGTCGTGCTCCAGGTGCTTCTCCGTGGGTGGCAGGACGAACCCAGTCGGCGGAAGGCCCCCGGGAGACAAGCCCATCCCTGAGAGAAGGATTCACAGGTTAAAAGAACATAACCTACCGCAGCATCGGCTCTAGGGAAGAGCATCAGTGCGGCTGGGCGGACGCGGTGCCTGGAGGCCCCGTTACCTGAGGACTTCGTGAAGGCTGACCGCCCACGATCTCCCCGGCACCCCGCCCCGCCCCGGAGAGGTGTACAGGTGGTGTAATAGGCAGAATTAGTCCACACGGTCACTTGCACTGACGGACGGCCCAGTTCTTGGTTACAGTTTAAAGAAAACTGACACTTACCTGTGTTATGTGCCCCTTTGAGGAAAACCTGAAAGCCCCTACAGAGACTGCATGTGCCCATCATCGGGGACAAGCCAGGGACCCTCAGATCCGCGTGGCCATCACAGCCCCACAAGGACTAGTCTGTCAGGGCCACGGCTGCAGGGAGAGGAGGGCCGGGGAGCAGGGCTGGCCCACGTGTCCCAGCCAGTGTCTCACCTGTGGCCCCTCCTGAGCTGGCCGGGTCCCCACTGCAGGGCCATGGGCTGGCGCTCAGCCCCTCTCCTGCCAGGTCCACGAGGTCCTGCAGGGCCTGGCGCTCCCTCTGGCTGACAGAGGGTGACACGCAGCCCGCAGGGTGGGCACTGAGGGGAGCAGGCGGTGTTCGCACACCCAGCTCTGGCTGGTCAGGCAGCACTGGAGGCAGCGTGGACGCCTGGGTGAGACGCTGGAGTCAGAAAGCGCAAGTGGCCATGTGGCTTTGGCAGCAGCCACCACTGGGGGGGCCCCAAGCCTGCCTGCCCAGAGCAGCCCTGGGACTCCATCGCCATCTGGCTTCCCTGTCATGCTGAAGGCCATGCCTGTGGCATCATGTCTACAGAAAGGTCCCCGGGGCCTGCCCTGATGTCATCTATATGGCCTCTAGTGGGCAAGCAGTGACCCCAGGACCATCTGCACCAGACTTGTCTGGTCCTGGGCGCTGCCCCATCACAGGCAGATTATACCAGCCCCCACGGGTGGGGCCCAGGGCTCTGCATTATAAACAAACTCTCCAGAAACAGGACCCATTTGGGAATCAGTGGCCCTCCCCATTCTTATGAGAGGCATCTAGTTATCGCAGAGACACACGCTACGGCCAACACCCCCAGGCTGCATCCCCTCCCCTCCTTGGGCTGCTTCTCTCCCTGGCTGGTGACACCCAGCGGCAACCCGGGAGCTGCCAGCCTCTGCCCAGAGCTCCCCTGTGTGGGCCCAGAGGGGATGGCGCACCTTGGGGGGCGGCCGGGGCACCACAGGAGGGGCCAGGCTTGCCGTGTAGAAGGATTCTGGAGCCCAGGCCCTGGTCAGGGAGCTGCCTTCCCACAGAAAGTTCTGCGTCCCTTCGGGCGGTGGCCGACACCAGCTGGCCTTTTCCAGCTCTTCCTTTAGAATTCTGCTGGGGGGAAGGGGCGGCGTGCTGGACAGCTCTGCTTCCTCGGCCAAGAGCTGGGCCACCCGGTCCTCTATCTGCCTCCGTGTGGTCTCTGCATCCTGGACTAACAGCTGGGGTGGGGAGATGGGGGCTTTCTTCCTGCGACTCTTCTTTTCTGGAGATAACAGAAGCAACGCTGTCAGTAATGGCGCTATCCACTCGCTGAGGCCCACCAGCGTCACCTGCAGTCCCCGACCTGGGCCGCGCCTGCCTGCTCCCGGCAGGCTCGTCTCGGGCACAGCCTCCTGCTCCATCTCGGACCGGGACAGGGCCATGGCCACCAGCAGGTCCTCTGACGGCACCTCAGCCTTGCTGACCTTCCGCTTCTTCTGAGGCTCCCCCTTGGCTGCGGTTCCCTTCCGCTTCAGACCGCCCGCACGATTGCTGAATTGAAAGGCAGGCGGGCAGAGGTTAGTGGGAGTGATGGAGGTGAGCACTTCCGTTCTGAGGTGGTCCCCACTGGACCAGAGGGGTCTGGACCCCTTCTCCTCTGTGGTGGGGGAGAGAAAAGGGGTAAATGTGGACCCAATACACAAGGCATCAGCCGCCTTGGTGTTCACTGTGTTCGTTCTGCTGCCTCGTGAGCTCATGGGACCCAGGGACAAGCACAGCACCACCCAGACACCAGAGGGTCTGGGCCCTTGCTTGTGGTGCTGCCAGCATCGGTGCCATCAGCGGCACCTGTGCACCGTCGATGTGGCCGGACGCTCCCAGTCATGGCGCCGAGTCAGTTCCCTAGTTCCACCAACTCCTGCCCACCCGGACTTCAGATGCCCCTCGGGCGGTCCTGGCTACATGGGCTATGATAGGATCCCTTCTCCCAAGGCCCGAAGGCAAGCCTGCCCAGCCCAGGCTGCCAGTGTGGCCAGCCAGCTGAGGTCACTGCGCAACGGCCCACTCGGCTTGAAGGGCTAAAGGGGGTGTTTTGGCTGGAGAGAGCTAGACTGCCTGGTGAAATGCCCACAGGCGGGGCGAGGAGGGCAAAGGTGGGAGAAACCAAGGGTGCAACACGGGCTCACGGCCCTGCGGCTGCGGCTCTCCCTGGGCCCAGGATGGCTCGGGAACCTCAGCTATCGCCTCAGAAATCTAAGCAAGCCCTAATTCAGTTCCAATTCCCTGGAACCCTGCATGAAACCCCCAAGAGGGAAGAGTTGCCTCAGCCTCCCAGGCCCAGCAGGGAGACCTGAGCTTGGGAGAGCACATGTGGGGTGGACTGGGTGGGGTGCTCTAGCCTGGGAGCCATGCCCACCCAAGCTCCCAGCACCCCGGCTTGGCCTTGGGGCCGGTGAGGCTGTCTCAGTGAGGTTTGCTGCTCTAACCACCTCCCAGAAGGACCCCCACACACCTTGATCTTGTTTCTCTTTTGGAAGCATTTAAAAAGCAGATCTTTTTATCTGAGTCAGTCATTTGAGTCCAGTCTCGCCAAAAGGCAAGCAATGGCTTAGATAGTGTCTCTTCCAAGGTCTTAAAGCTTCTGATTCTACAATGCTAGTATTGACGTGCTACAACATAGACAGGCTCACCAGCCATGAATCGGCCTCTGCCCACCAGCGTCAGTGCGGCCCAGCTAGATGCTCATGACCTGAGTGTGCGACGAGGGCCGGGCCAAGCAGAGCCGCCCCCCGGGCCTTCCCTTTGCCCTTGGTGGCTGTCAGAGGGACGAAGCCTCAGACATGCTCGGCCAGGGCCCAGGCCACTCGCTTTCCTCTGACGCTGGGGTCTACCTGTGGCCACGGTGGCAGGGTGGCGTGGAGGAAAGCTGGCCCTCTGCCACCTGGGTGCCTCAGGTTTGCACGCCGAGGACTTGTTTCTGGCTATCAGAAGGGCCTCCCATTTTAATGCTTAAGCTATTTAATTCATGCAAATATTTTTTTAAAAAGGCCCGTGGTTCTGTCTCACCAACTCTTTGAATTTTGCTGAGTAACCTCACATTAACAGTACGTAAACTGGACTCCACTGAGACAAAAGCCACGCTGCCACACAACAGTGGCCACGGGAGTGGATGGTCAAATGCTTAGCTGTTCAGAGGGCGAGACTGGCTTCGGGAATGGGACACCTCAGACAAGGCCTCAGGGAACCAGTCCAGCTGGTCCTTTCCACAGACACACAGCTGGACACTTCAAAGCCTTTGGAGATGAAGAATCTGTCTGCTCCTTAACCCTGTGGCGACTGCCTGATTTCCTCTGCAAATGTTCCATTTCCAGAGCCATCGAAGGCTCTGTTGTTCTCCCACACTCTGCAAGGCTTTCTGAAAGGCTTTTTTTTTTTTAAACCAGAGTACTTGTCATTTGCCTCACCTTGAGACTGGGGGGATGCAGGCCCCCTCGAGCTGAGCTGCCTGCAGCCGCACGGCCTGGAGCAGGAGCTGGGGGCCGATTTCCATCTTCACTGCACACTGCTTCAGGTGGCTGATTCTGCTCTTAAGGGTGAGAAATGGCTTGCCACACACCGGGCACCCAGGGATCTGAGCCACGGGTCTCAGCGCCTCTTCAGCCTCATCCAAGCACCTAGAGGAAGGCAGTAAACATAGACCGCCCTCCCTGAAAACGGGGCTCACAGCCGACGTGGGCCCGTCAGCGTGGACGTGCTGTGGGTCAAAGCCTGTCACCCTCCACATAGCCCGCAGGCCGCTTCCAGATGCTGCATTTGGTACATCAGCACTGGGGGCTGAAGGAAGCAAGGCTGGGTTAAGCAGAGTCGCCTAATGACCCAGCAATTCCACTCTGAAGTATACGCCCAAAAGAATGGCATACGTACCCCAGCAAGTATGAAATGCATATTCATAGCAGGTCTGTGGACGATACACAGAAGGTGGAAACAACCCATGTGTCCGCCAGCGGACGAGAGGATGGCCAGGAGGGGTCCATCCGTACAGTGGGCTGCTGTTCAGCAGCTAAAAATGAATGAAGTACTGACACATGGTATGATGCCGATGAACCCTTGGAAACACCAAGCTGAGTGAAGAAAGCTAGACACTGAAGGCCACACATATGATTCCCGGTACGTCCTCAACAGGCAAACCCGCAAAGACGGCAGATGCGTGGTTCCTGGGGCTGGGGGGCAGGTGCTGACAGGCACGAGTTTTCTTTCTGGCTGATGGAAATGATCTAAAACAGACTGTGGTGATGGCTATGCACCATTTAGAATATACTAAATAAAAGCCATTGAGTTGTTCACTTTAAGTGGGTGAACTGTATGGTACGTGAGTTAGAATCTCAACAAAGCTGTTTGAAAACAAAGCAAGGATAGGTTGACGCCGAGTGCCAGATGCCATCCTCACACCAGATTCCCCTGGATTTGGTCACACCTGTGGCAGTGGTGAGCCCAGAGAGGTGACGGCTAAATGGCTCCTACCGGTTCACATGCTGCTCCCTCCGTGTGGCGTTCATGGCTGAGAGGTTCTTCTGACATATCTGGCAGAAGAACAGCCCCCTCTCCTCCAGGCCGTCGTCATGTGCGGACGCTTGCTCCTGCCCAAGCTCCTGCTGCAAGGCCAAGGCCACCGCAGCGTCGCTCTCTGGGGCGGGGAGTGCAGGCTCTGGCCCTAGGGAGGGGCATGAAGGTCCGTGGGGATGAGCTCATCGCCAGAGCCCGGCACTGGCTCTCAGATCTCGCAGAGCAGGGACACCAGGTGGAGGGCAGAAAAAACAGCCCCGGCACTGCCTGGTAAGGCTGGGCACGAAATGGGCTCCTGGACTATACCCGGGAAGCACCCGGGAAGCTCTCTAAATGCAGGTTCACTTCCTGGAGGTCTAGGTGGAGCCCGAGAGCCTGCATTTCTAACAACACCCGGCGAGGCTGACGCCGCTGGCTCGGGACCACCCTTTGAGCATCCAGGTCCTGGAGAATTTGCCTTTCACTTTTCTCATTTCTGCTAAAGTCGGCTACCTCAGGCATTCCAGGTTTACAAGGTTCCTTTTCTAACAAATCTAGGATTTCTCTTCAAAGCTCAGCCTTCTCTACTGCCATGACCTTTTGTTGTCCATCCTCAAGAACCAGGTCAGAGTGAAATGCCTTTCTCCGTTAAAAGGGAGTCTGTTTCTCGGCATCAGACCAAAGGACTGACCGACTTTGGTTCTGAGACAGCCCCCAGGGGGGCTGGGCCCACGCCACAGCCTCTGCTACCACTCATATTGCTGGAGCAGACCCTCAGTGCTCCTGAGGGACATGCCCTGAGAACTTTCTAAATCCCCAATTCTTGAATATATCACCCTTTCCACTGAAGCCAAGAAAGCATCCCACTTCATGTTGACGCCCTTTTTTAACAAAGTGGTTTCTGTATCCTGAGCATTATTGAGATTGATGTGTGGATAGATGGAAATGACTGAATCAGGTGTAGGGTAGGTGCAGAGCCACTCTGCTGTCACAAGGCCCCATGTCCATGGCAGATGTCACACGGCAGCCTCTGGGGTAGCCCGAGAACCCGCAGTGCCCTAGGTGAGATCTGCTAATTCAACACCAAGGGGCTACAGGGTTATTAGCTATGGGTCCCCTGTGGCTTCTTCCTATTTCTTTTCCTTTTGTATATTTTCATCAGAGATGAGGATTCATGTTGTTTAGGGAACAGAAAACAGAATCGGCTGACATCGTGCATCTCCCAGGGTGGTGCCGAATGCCGCACACAGCACCCACACCACGCTGCCACCCAGCTGTTTCACCTGGGGCCGATCGGACCTCTAGGGCCCTCATGGGGTACTGCAGCCCGGGGCCTGCAGGAAGGGGTGCGGTGACACCACAAAGAAACACCAAATCCAGAAAGTGGGAACCTTTAAAAGACATGTCCAGGATTCTCCAAAAAGTTAGTACATATAATGAGAGAAGAAAAAAAGACAAAGAGGCTGTTCTAGATACTAGATCTTGAGAGACCACTGAGCCGTAGCCACATGCAGAGTGTCAGCTTCTAGTTCTGCTGCCTCCTCCTTCAAACAAAACAAGAAACCAGCCAAAATAGCCATCTTGGGACAACTGGGAAATGTGGCTATGAACTGGACAACAGGCAATGCTATGGAATTAAGTGTGCTAATGGCACTGTGACTACACAGGATTTAGGGGTGAAGCATCATGATGCCTATAACTTACTTTCAAATGGTACAGAAGAAATGTTATGTATGTTTCTACAGACAAGAAATTTTTATGGCCAAAAGTTAACAATAGTTAAATCTAGGTTGCGGGTGGAGGGGTAATATATATTTTTTTACTTTCCTGTATGGGAAAAATTTCATTAAAAAAAGTCAAAATAAAAAAAGAGGAAGCGGTACCTGTCAAAGAAGCAAAGTGAGAACTATCGCAAGGGACACTTTGTTCTCTGGCTTGATACCACCGAGCGGCGGAGGCCCGCCCAGACAGCCCATCCCAGGAGTGACGCAAGGGCTCCTGCTTCCCGCCTGCCTCCCTCCCTCCAGAGTTAGAACTTTTGGGAAGTTAGAAGATATCTGTTGGGAAGATAGAAAATTCCCCTCCTACCATTCCCAGCCACCATCTCGTCTTGAGGGCCCTGTGGGACCTTTTCTTCAAGGGCAGCCTCGGGGGAGTGCCCTCCTGAAGCATGCTGCAAACGCTCGGGGTCTGCTCTCTTGAACTGCTGCATTCGCTGGAGGACCAGCTCTGCCGTCCGGGGTTTGGAGGGACTCGGCGCCGACACAGTCAGACAGGAAGGAGGGGGCTGGCTGTTGCTGGCCGGAGCAGCCTCTGGCAAGAAGGAAAACCATCATAGGCATCTGTTCTAGCTGGAGAAATACACACTCTCCCACCAGATACAGCTTAGACACAAGTTTTGAAGGGATCTTTTACCAACTAGTTGAGGTTTAACTCTCAAGTGTGAATAGGACTGACTGTTGGCAACCTCAGGTTGTGGTGATATAAATGTACCTCTCATAAATATCTATGAGAGGGGGAATGGGGAGTGACTGCTGGTGAACATGAGGGTTATTTCTGGGTGATGAAGATGTTCTAAAATTAGGTAGTGGCGATGGTTATCTGACTGTGCATACACTAAAACCACCTGATGGTATGCTTTTAAAAGGGTGAATTTATAGAATGGGAATTATATCTCTACAAAGCTGTTATTTAAGAAATAATAATGACATATATATTTCTAGGTCATAAGTTCTTTAACTTGGTGTTTACAGATGGCCTCCAGTGGGGATCCATGAACCCCTAAAGCTGTACGTCAGTTTGCAGGTGCTGGGGAATCATGCATGTTTCACTAGACTCTCAGAGGAAGCATGATGGACCAGTGACATTTCAGCAACATTATCGAGGCCTTACAACAGTCTCTGCGGGGCCAGGCTCTGTCACCTCTCACAAAAAGGTCACACTGACCACACTAGGTAAAAAATATTATTTAAGGTCAGGAAGTAAAGGTGAGAAAAATTTAGAAACAGAACCCCAAAGACCTTATGCAAGGCTGGTTTTCAGTTTTGCATGAAGAACACCAACCAAAGGCAGCTAGGTAAGGAAGTTGCTTCAAACAAACAAAAAAAGGGAAAAGCTGCTTCAAACAAAAAAAAGTATTTGGAGGAGAAAAGAACTCTCCCAGAACTTAGACCCACCCAGCACCCTCGTACTGCCTTCTCAGCAATGACCATGTTGGCTAGCCCTGCTGCAGCCTGCCCACTCGGGAATGAATTAAAAAAAAAAGAGAAAAGTGGCATTTTCATGTTTGTGTAACTCAGGTCACCTGCGTGAGGTAAACATTAATAGGAAACTGGAAAAGCAGAGGCCTCCAACACAATCATGTAGAAAATTCACATAGCGGTTATATTTTTTATGACTACTCTTTAAAAAGGCTGGCTGCCTGTTTTGGTAAATGAAGTTTTGTTGAAACACAGCCTGTTTATTTGCTTACGTATTGTCTAGGGAGATGAGGAGTTGGGACAGACACTATCTGGCCTGCAAAGCCAAAAAATTTTACTACCTGGCCCTTTCCAGACAGTGTCCTGACCTCCGGCTTCCAACAGTGCAGTCACCTCTGCTTGCCTCTCCGAAACTGTTCCAGCAGTGGTTCCGGCCCAGTTACCTGTCTGGGGGTGCCGCACGCTCTCCTGGAGCTCGGCAGGAGTGCTTCTCTCCCCGTGCTCAGAGGGGGCCGGTGCACTCTCCTGCCGCTGCCGCTTGGGCACCCCTGGCTTTTTGGTCCTGGAGACCTGGCTGCCAGACCCAGCCTTCCTCTCCCCCGGGCTCTGAGGGGTTTTGCTCTTGGTAGCAGCTGGTTTGGTCCGTTTCAGTGTGTTTCTTCTTTGAGTGCTGTTTGAGGCCTTCTGTTTTTTCCTTTCCCCACACACTTCCTTGGTGCCATTTTTTTTCATCCTCTGGAAAAAGCTGGCACAGAGTTCCTTAAAATCATCGTCTGACTCATCCATCATCTGACCGGTCTTAGGGCTTCAAGGCTGGTCTCCAGAGGAGTGAGCGCTGGTCTGGGGTGGCCTGAGAATGAGCCTAGCTAGGCCTCATTCAGACTCGCAGCTTTGTTAAGAGTTCCTCTCTGCTTCTTACTAACAAGGCTGGAGAGTTTGCATCATTGCACAAAAAGTTCTGTTTTCTCCTCCCTAATGATTTAAAACCTTTCTTCAAATTGAGCCTGTGTTAAACAGCATGTTTAAAGCTTCCTTCTGTGAAAGTCTACATCTGAGAGATTTTGTTGGCCAGTGTGCCTCTGAGGTAGGGTACATATGTACTTGGTGCTCAGGGGGATCTCCAAGACATCCACGGACGTTTGGTTCACTTAATTTCACATCTGTGGAAAAACAAAAGCATCAAAGTGTAATAAGACAGATATTGTCATTTTGTGCCACTTCTTCTCCAGGGAGGTGCAGAGCATGTGAGATATGGGGAAAATCTTCACCATAAAAATACACCTGTCAAATACTCAGGCACAACCTGGCCACCAGATGCATCCCTTACAGGACATCTCACCACCTGGGGATGTGGGGTGGGCAGTCAGTATCTAGGAACCTGCCAGGCACTTCTTCTACAGGCAGAAAAATGTGCGCATCTTAGATGAGTACTGTTTTTACTGAAACCTGCGGAATGAATCCTATGAAGAGCTGTCTCCACAGAAACAAGATGACCCCCAAATCCAGAAAAACTGTCTCCTAGGCCTACACCCATCGCAGGCCTCCAGCTGTTAGAGGCTCTAACAGCAGGCACTGTAATGCTTGGAGGTTGGAGGGGTCACATGCTTGAACGCTCAGGGAGAAACCAAAAGTAGGAACACAGGAGGCTCATCCCTCACTGACACAATCACTTTGTCCAAATCAGAAAAAGGCCACTTTTCTCAATCCTCTCACCCCAGCAAGAGCTCTCCAAACTCAGGTGACTAGAATGCTGCCCAGAAACAAATGTTGGGCCTTACAGGCATGATTATCTACATTGGTACAGCTTACTGGGGTTCAAAAAACTGAAAGAGAATGACCCAGTGGCAGAAAATTCATTTCAAACACAATAATGCAACCCCGCTGTCCAAGTAATCTTATCGCTCATCTAGTTCTCTAGAGCCTAGAATCTGTAGGTGACCCTTGAACAACTCGGGTAGGGGAGGCAAACCCCGTGCAGTCAGAAATCTGCATATGACTTTTGACACCCCCACCCCTACCCCGGCAAATTACTAATAGCCTACTGTTGATTGGAAGCCTTACTGTAACATAAACAACATATATTCTGTATATTATATGCACTATATTCTGTATTCTTACAATAAAGCTAGTGAAAATGTATTTTCAAATTGTCACAAATTTCCAAAAAATTTTCCACGTTTATTTAAGAAAACCCACGTACAAATGGACCTGCACAATAACAAATCCATGTTGTTCAAGCATCAGCTGTACTTTGCATGGCTGGCTCATTCTCATCTGCCATTATTATCTGTCTTCTACTAAGTTCAAAACTTCAGGAGGGCACAAACAAATCTATTTTGCTTCATATTCTCTTTGGCTAATAAAGCGCCTGACTTGTAATAAGTGCTCAACAATTATTTGCTGAATTAATTACCTGCAAGGAGTTTGGTACAACAGGAGTGAAGAGAAAGTAGTAGGAGAGTAGGCTGCAGGGAGAAGCAGAGGTCAGTGTCCAAGCGCCTGGATCGTCAGGCTGTGCAAACTGAATTCTGTCCTGTTGCATGCGGGGAGCTAGAGCCAATTCCACCCTCCACCCTGAGTCTCCACATCTCTGCGGATGTTAGTCTTAAAACAGTGCATCTCCTCTATGTGCTCAATCAAGAGGCGGGTGTTCCGAGACTGCGTTTCCAGAGGAAACTTGTTTCTACCCAGCCCTATACCTACCGCGGCGCCGGGCTCAACAGCAGACGCGGAATGAATGAATGGGCAGGTGCGGGGCGCACCCTCCGCTCCCCCCAACCCGACGGCACCAGGCAAGCGGGCAGGGGGCTCAGCCTGGGGGAAGGGCTGCCAAGGACTCCGGCGGCTATAAAGCCGGACGGCGAATTCCGATCCCAAGGCCGTGGCCCCCTGGGTGTCCAGATACCCCACCCCTTCTCCCTTCAGGCCGCCTCGGCCCCCTCCACCCAAGCGTGGCTTCTGCCTCCACACTGCGGCTGCAGGCGGGCGAGAAAGGCTCTTCTCTCTCAGGAGAGCGAGCAAGGCCCGAGATGGCTGAACCTTCTCTCCAGGTGCCGACTCCCAGCCTCAAAATCCGGCTCCTCCTACCTTCGGCGCTGCCGCGGTACCTTCTCAATAGAGAACCTCGCGCCTGCGCATGCGCCGCCCGGCGCCTCCGCGAATTTCGTCTGCGCGGGCGCAGAGCGGTCAGCTCGTTTCCCATCCTCCTCTGCGGGCCGGGCGCCCGAGACTGAGACGTTTCCGGAAGGCGCCGGGCTGGGCGAGGCGGGGCGAGGCGAGCGCGGCGCCCGGAAGAGTCTTTAAATGTTGAGGAAGAGTCAGGGTGCGTATAGGACACTGCGGCAGTTTTAAGTTTGGGTCCACCACGGTTCGCCCAGGTCATGTTTGCGGATTCGTTGGCGGCCCCACTGGAGCGCACCGGCCTGAGGAGCCGAGTCCACGGAGGGCGGGGGTTTGGAGACGCGCCGAACGCGGCGGGAGCGCTGCCTTCCCGAGGTGCCTGGCCACAGGTCAGGGCCCGGAGGCCGGCGGCGTTAGCCGCGCGAGGGAGGCTCGTGCAGCGCGACACCCGCTCTCCAGCCTGTCTGGTGCTCATTGTGAGGGGGTTGAGGGAAACGGGCAGCTGGAAAGGTTCGCCATGGGCTGAAATTGGAGGGACCTTATAAATCATATTTTGGGTTTGCATTTCAACCGGGGAGTCCTTAGGAGCCTTTGAAGACTGTTTTTAAAGGACATCCTAGTTGCAATGTAAAACTGGATCCGGAGAGGCAAGACTGGAGGCCAGGAGACCCATCAGGAGGCTGCTGTAATCTAGGTGAGAAGTGAGGGGTGGCCCAAGTTAGGAGTTGGAGTGGAAAGATGGAGAAATATTCAAGCGTTTGAATTGTCGTGCCCTAGTTATTTGTTACCACTTGTAGGTTTGAGTCCTGAGCGTCTGAGTAGAATGTGGCCCAATTACTGAAATAATGAACACAGGAGGAGTTAAGTCTGGAGAGGAAATGATACTTAGTGGGTTTTTTTTCTTTGAATGTAATTTCACTTATGTCTTGCCAGTGGGTTTCAGCCCCCCGTCCTCTGGGCCTCTCTGCACAGTTGTCCAGCACAGCCATCCTCTGTGCTTCTCTGCACAGTCGTCCCGCACAGCCATCCTCTGGGCCTCTCTGCACAGTCGTCCCACACAGCCATCCTCTGGGCCTCTCTGCACAGTTGTCCCACACAGCCATCCTCTGGGCCTCTGTTCTCGGCGATTCCACCACTCCAGCCTCTGCTCTGCTCTCCTGCAGCCATGCCACCGTGTCGCGCCCAGAGCACTGGGTGGAGCTCTTTATATAGAGTCAACAGCAATGTATTGCCCACACATGTGCAGTGAACTAGTCAGCCAGGGCCAAGTGAGAATCCTGGCCACAGGAACTCTCATTTTATCCACACTCCACCCCTCCAGGATTCTCTCCTCTCAATCTATGTGCCCTCAGTCCTCTGCAATGGTCCCTGTGTAAGGAAGCTTGAACATTGTTCTCCAGCCTCTCCAGCAAAAAGTCTTGCAGGTACACAGACCAGTCTTGTGGCTCTGTCTCTGACTACTACCTCTCTAGTCTTAATGGCTGGAACTGCTACACTGGTTTCAGTTGTTGCCATAGCTCCAGTAAGATCCTATTGGGCTTCCAGTCTAATTTCCTTCCATCTGCTCCTGCCCGTATTAAACCAACCCACATCTGGGTCCTTGTAACCTTCATGGGGCCCCTTAAATTCTTATGAGTAACAGGTCTTATTTCTTTCCGGGTTCTCATTGCTTCAGCCTCTCCTAAGTCTGCTACTGTATGTGTCACCTCACTTATGGGATGCCCTGAGTGAGGGGAAAGAATGGCCACTAGAGACCCAAAGAGGGATGTAGGAGTCATTTGAAGTACAGTATTTCTCATCCCAGTAGTAAAAATCTCTTCATCTGGGCCATAATTCTCTGGACATTTCTTATGCCAAGCTCTTATAACACCTGTTGGAGCTCAGCATACGTCTGCCATCTAACAGGAGAGGATGGTAGATCACCTGGATTGGGCCACACAGCACGAAGTGCAGCCATAAGCCAATGGAGGAGGGAGTGACTCCCTGGGGTTTGATGTGCATTTTGAAATTGCTGCCTCAAGGCAGGCTGCACTGTCAGGGAAGACAGCTTTCCCATCTCTGACCCCGTCAGAACAATTCCATCCACTCCTAAGTCCCACAGATGCAGGAGCCAAGCTGATATTGACTCTAAGGGTTTCTGCCTAAACCGGGAGCCCAAATCCACAAGCTCAGCCTGAGTATAGGGGTGGACCATAGAGGGCTCCACGACCTGGGGAGGGGGCTGCTCCTCTCCTTGGGGAACTTTCAGCTGCTGGGTCTCTATTTTCTTTCTTTTTTTTTTTTATTGTTAAATAATTGTTTTTTTTTTTTAACAATTTATTTTGGTATCATTAACCTACAATTACATGAGCAATATTATGGTGATTAAACTCCCCCCTTCTTCAGGTCCCCCCCACCAACCCTATTACAGTCACTGTCCATCAGTGTAGTGAGATGAGAATCACTACTTGTCTTCTCTGGGTTGTACAGCCCTCCCCGTGCCCCCCCACCATATGTCTGTTAATCGTAAAGCCCTTTTTACCCTCTTATCCCTCCCTTCCCGTCCTTCCCCAGTCCCTTTCCCTTTGGTAACTATTAGTCCGTTCTTGGGTTCTGTGAGTCTGCTGCTGTTTTGTTCCTTCAGTTTTTTTTTTTTTTTTTGTTGTTGTTCTTTGTTCTTATATTCCACATATGAGTGAGATCATTTGATATTTGTCTTTTTCGGCTTGGCTTATTTCACTGAGCATAATACCCTCTAGTTCCATCCATGTTGTTGCAAATGGTAGGATTTGTTTTTTTCTTATGGCTGAATAATATTCCATTGTGTATATGTACCACATCTTCTTAATCCATTCATCTACTGATGGACACTTAGGTTGCTTTCATTTCTTGGCTATTGTAAATAGTGCTGCAATAAACATAGGGGTGCATGTGTCTTTTTGAAACTGGGTTGCTGCATTCTTAGGGTAAATTCCTAGGAGTGGAGTTCCCGGGTCAAATGGTATTTCTATTTTGAGTTTTTTTGAGGAACCTCCATACTGCTTTCCACAATGGTTGAACTAATTTGCATTCCCACCAGCAGTGTAGGAGGGTTCCCTTTTCTCCACATCCTCGCCAACATTTGTTGTTGTTTGTGTTTTGGATGTTGGCCATCCTCACTGGTGTGTGGTGATATCTCATTGTGGTTTTAATCTGCATTTCTCTGATGATTAGCGATGTGGAGCATCTTTTCATGTGCCTACTGGCCATCTGAATTTCTTCTTTAGAGAAGTGTCTATTCATGTCCTGTGCCCATTTCTTAATTGGATTATTTGTTTTTTGTTTGTTAAGGTGCATGAGTTCTTTGTATATTTTGGATGTCAACCCCTTATCAGATACATCATTTATGAATATATTTTCCCATACTGTAGGATGTCTTTTTGTTCTACTGATGGTGTCTTTTGCTGTACAGAAGCTTTTCAACTTGATATAGTCCCATTTGTTCATTTTTGCTTTTGTTTCCCTTGCCCAGGGGGATATGTTCATGAAGAAGTCGTTCATGTTTATGTCCAAGAGATTTTTGCCTATGTTTTTTTCTAAGAGTTTTATGGTTTCATGACTTACATTCAGGCTTTTGATCCATCTTGAGTTTACCTTTGTGTATGGGGTTAGACAGTAGTTCAATTTCATTCTCTTACATGTAGCTGTCCAGTTTTTCCAACACCAGCTGCTGAAGAGGCTGTCATCTCCCCATTGTATGTCCAAGGCTCCTTTATCAAATATTAATTGGCTGTAGGTGTTTGGGTTAATGTTTTGATTTTCTATTCTGTTCCACTGGTCTGTGGGTCTGTTTTTGTGCCAGTACCAAACTGTCTTGATTACTGTGGCTTTGTAGTAGAGCTTGAAGTCAGGGAGCGTAATTCCCACTGTTTGATTCCTCCTTCTCAGGATTGTTTTGGCTATTCGGGGTCTTTCCTGGTTCCATATGAATTTTAGAATTATTTGTTCCAGTTCATTGAAGAAAGCTGTTGATAGTTTGATGGGGATTGCATTGAATCTGTAGATTGCTTTAGGTAGTATAGCCATTTTGACAATATTTATTCTTCCTAGCCAAGAGCATGGGATGCATTTCCATTTGTTAGTGTCTTCCTTAATTTCTCCTAGGAGTGTCTTGTAGTTTTCAGAGTACAGGTCTTTCACT
>JAQQAC010010882.1:27815179-27879149 GCA_029783875.1 Phataginus tricuspis | reverse complement strand
TATCCTGCAACTTTGCTGAATTCAGATATTAGTTCTAGTAGTTTTGGAGTGGAGTCTTTAGGGTTTTTTATATACAGTATCATGTCATCTGCAAATAGTGACAATTTGACTTCTTCTTTACCAATCTGGATGCCTTGTATGTCTTTGCTTTGTCTGATTGCCGTGGCTAGGACCTCCAGTACTACGTTGAATAACAGTGGAGAGAGTGGGCACCCCTGTCTTGTTCCCGATCTTAGATGAAAAGCTTTCAGCTTCTCGCTTTTAAGTATGATGTTAGCTGTGGGTTTGTCTTATATAGCCTTTATGATGTTGAGGTACTTGCCATCTATACCCATTCTGTTGAGAGTTTTAATCAAAAATGGATGCTGAATTTTGTCAAATGCTTTTTCAGCATCTATGGAGATGATCATGTGGTTTTTGTTCTTCTTTTTATTGATGTGATGGATGATGTTGATGGATTTTCGAATGTTGTACCATCCTTGCATCCCTGGGATGAATCCCACTTGATCATGGTGTATGATCCTCTTGATGTATTTTTGAATTCGGTTTGCTAATATTTTGTTGAGTATTTTTGCATCTACGTTCATCAGGGATATTGGTCTGTAATTTTCTTTTTTAGTGAGGTCTTTGCCCGGTTTTGGTATTAGAGTGATGCTGGCTTCATAGAAGGAGTTTGGAAGTATTTCCTCCTCTTCTATTTTTTGGAAAACTTTAAGGAGAATGGGTGTTATTTCTTCTCTATATGTCTGGTAGAATTCAGAGGTGAATCCATCAGGTCCAGGGGTTTTGTTCTTGGGTAGTTTTTTGATTACCGATTGAATTTCGTCGCTGGTGATTGGTCTGTTTAGTTTTTCTGTTTCCTGCATGGTGAGTCTTGGAAGGCTGTATTTTTCTAAGAAGTTGTCCATTTCTTCTAGGTTTTCCAGCTTGTTGTCATATAGATGCTCGTAATATTCTCTTATAATTCTTTGTATTTCTGTTGGGTCCGTCGTTATTTTTCTTTTCTCATTTATGATTCTGTTTATGTGTGTGGATTCTCTTTTTCTCTTAATGAGTCTGACTAGGGGTTTATCTATTTTGTTTATTTTTTCAAAGAACCAGCTTTTCGTTTCATTGATTTTTTCTATTGTTTTATTCTTCTCAATTTTATTTATTTCTTCTCTGATCTTTATTATGTCTCTCCTTCTGGTAACTTTGGGCCTCATTTGTTCTTCTTTTTCCAATTTCAGTAATTGTGTCTTTAGACTGTTCATTTGGGAATGTTCTTCCTTCTTTAAATGGACCTGGATTGCAATGTACTTTCCTCTTAAAACTGCCTTCGCTGCGTCCCACAGAAGTTGTGGCTTTTTGTTGTTGTTGTCATTAGTCTCCATATATTCTTTGATTTCTGTTTTGATTTGGTCGTTAACCCATTGATTCATTAGGAGAATGTTGTTAAGTCTCCATGTATTTGTGGGCCTTTTTGATTTCTTTCTAAAATTCATCTCTAGTTTTATACCTTTGTGATCTGAGAAGTTGGTTGGTAGGATTTCAATATTTTTGAATTTACTGAGGTTCTTTTTGTGGCTTAGCATGTGGTCTATTCTGGAAAATGTTCCATGTGCACTTGAGAAGAATGTGTATCCTGCTGCTTTTGGGTGCAGAGTTCTGTAGATATCTGTTAGGTCCATCTGTTCTAGTGTGTTGTTCAGTGCCTCTGTGTCTTTACTTATCCTCTGCCTGCCTGGTTGATCTATCCTGTGGAGTGAGTGGCGTGTTAACGTCTCTTAAAATAATTGCATTGCTGTCTATTTCCTCCTTCACTTCTGTTAGTATTCGTTTCACATATGCTGACGCTCCTGGGTTGGGTGCATATATATTTATAATGGTTATATCTTCTTGTTGGACTGACCCCTTTAGCATTATGTAATGTCCTTCTCTATCTCTTGCTACTTTCTTCGTTTTGAAATCGATTTTATCTGATACAATTACTGCAACGCCTGCTTTTTTCTCTTTGTTGTTTGCTTGAAATATTTTTTTCCATCCCTTCACTTTTAGTCTGTGTATATCTTTGGGTTTGAGGTGAGTCTCTTGTAAGCAGCATATAGATGGGTCTTGCTTTTTATCCATTCTGTTACTCTGTGTCTTTTGGTTGGTGCATTCAGTCCATTTACATTTAGGGTGATTATTGATAGATATGTACTTATTGCCATTGCTGGCTTTAGATTTGTGGTTACCAAAGGTTCAAGGGTTGCTTCTTTACTATCTAAGAATCTAACTTAACTTTCCTGTTAAGTTATTGTGAACGCCGTCTGATGTTTCTTTCTCTCTCCTTTCCTATTCTACTTCCTCCTTTCTTTATATATTAGGTGTTTTATTCTTTGCCTTTAGTTAGTATTTGGATGGTCTGCTTTCTTTGCTATGATTTTATTTTCTCTGGTGACATCTTTTTAGCCTTAGGGGTATTTCCCTCTAGAGCAGTCCGTTTAAGATATTCTGTAGTGGTGGTTTATGGGAGGCAAACTCTCTCAACTTTCTTTTGTCTTGAAATTGTTTAATCCCTCCGTCATATTTAAATGATAATCGTGCTGGATACAATATTCTTGGTTCGAGGACTTTATGTTTCATTACGTTAAATATATCATGCCATTCTCTTCTGGCCTGTAAGGTTTCTGTTGAGAAGTCTGATGACAGTCTGATGGGTTTTCCTTTGTAGGTGATCTTTTTTCTCTCTCTAGCTGCCTTTAATACTCTGTCTTTATCTTTAGTCTTTGCCATCCTGATTATAATGTGTCTTGGTGTTGTCTTCCTTGGGTCCCTTGTGTTGGGAGATCTGTGGGCTTCCGTGGACTGTGAGACTATTTCCTTCCCCAGCGTGGGGAAGTTTTCAGCAATTATTTCTGCAAAGACACTTTCTATCCCTTTTTCTCTCTCTTCTTCCTCTGGTACTCCTATAATGCGAATATTGCTCCGTTTCGATTGGTCACACAGTTCTCTTAATATTCTTTCATTCTTAGAGATCCTTTTATCTCTCTCTGCCTCAGCTTCTTTGTTTTCCTGTTCCCTGTCTTGCAATTCCTTGATTGTGTCTTGAACCTGATTCAATCTGCTGTTTAGCCCGTCGATGGCTTGTCTCATTTCTGCATTGTCTTTCCTCACTTCCCTCACTTCCTCCCTCAGCTCTTGCACATTTTTCTGTAGATCCGTCAGCATGGCTATGACTTTTATTCTGAATTCTTTTTCAGGAAGACTGTGCATATCCATTCCTTCAGCTTATTTCTCTGGGGTGGTGTTTGTCTGAAGCTTTGTCTGTATCATATTCTTCTGTCTTCTCATGACTATAGAATTGGTTGTTGGTAGCAAGGAGAGAGAAGAAAGGAGAGAAAAGGAAAAAAAATTCTACTAATAATAAAAAAAGTAAAAGGAGAGAGAGAAGAAGGAAAAGAAAGGAAGGGAAAAGAAAAGGCAGCAACACCTAAAAGAAGAGAAAAGAAAAGAAGAAAAAGAAATTCTACTAATAATAAAAACGTAAAAGGAGAGAGAGAAGAAGAAAAAGAAAAAACAGCAACACCTAAAAGAAGAGAGAAGAAAAGAAAAGAAAGAAAAAAAAACAAAAAACAAAAAAAATGCCCACCAGGGGTGGTTTCTGTGTGAATGCTGTAGGTGGCGCTGTTGCTCCACTATTCCAGAGCCATGGTCGCGTCGCTCCGCATGGCCCTTTAAAGCTGTGGCCGGGGTGAGAATGAATGGAGGTTCTCTTTTGCACCCCGTCTCTTTAGGACCGCTGAAAAACAAAGCACGCGCTTTTCTCCCTTTTTTTTCCCTTCTCTCTTCTCTTGCCCTGAGCCAGCCGCGAGCAAGCAGGCGGTTCAGACAGCTGAAAAACAAAGCGCGCGCTTATCTCCTTTTTTTCCTTCTCTCTTCTCCTTCCCTGAGCCAGCCGCAAGCAAGCAGGCATTTCAGACCGCTGAAGAGCCAGGCGCACACTTTTCTCCTTTTTTTCCTTCTCTCTTCTCCTTCCCTGAGCCAGCCACGAACCAACAGGCGTTTAAGCCGCACTTTGTGCGCCCGTGTTCCCGGGCTGGTCCAGGGCTGGTTATCTCCTGGGCCTGGACTTCCACTCCCTCCCGGCTCTGAATCCTCTCCTCCCGCCGGTGCGCTGGGGTGGGGGAGTGCTCGGGTTCTGCGGGTTCGCGGTTCTGTTTCTTACCCGCCGTCCGCTGCCAAGTCCTCTCCGGTGTTTCTGCACTGTGCGCGCTTTCCTGTTTGTTCTGGTCTCTTTTTTAGGAACAGTTGCGTTTGCTGTGTTTTCGTGGGTAAATATAATGTTGGGAGGAAAATTCTGTCGTTCCGTTCTCGCTGCCATCTTCCCGGAAGTCCTCTATTTTCTTTACAACCACTGGGCGTGCTTTCAATACAGGAGGGGCCAGTGCCTCCGGCACCACCTCTTCATCCTTCCCAACTACATTTCTGGGGCTGATGGCACCTTTCTCTCCACTCCCCCAAGTGCCTCCTCTGCTACAGTGCCTCGCAACACTACCAGCTCAGTCTTCAGCAGCTCTCTTACCGTCACTTCAATGCTTCACAGCTGGCATTCTCGTTCCACTTCCACCTGTGTCTTTTCCCTCAGGAGTTCATCTTTTTCCTTGATGGCCTTTTCCTCCTTCAGAACGCCTGGCAGCACTGCTGTCTCCTATAAAGAATTGTTTACCTCTTCAGTGGCACCTTGCTGCTGGCATTCTCGTGCCGCCTCCTCTCACATCAATGCTGTTTCTTTCTTCAGGGAATCCACAGCGGTTTGCAGCTCGCATTCTCGTGCTGCCATTTCTTAGGTCCTTTTCAGGAGCGTGTCCTTCTCTTCTGTAGACCTTTTTAATACTGTGAGAAGCAGCCAACCCACAGTCCCCGCTGCCTCACGGGCACTCTGTCTCTCAAAAGACCTACTTACTATACGAAGGGCCACCCGTACTGCCTCAATATCACCTCCACTTGCCTCCAGTCCTGGGGTAGGGCCCAGCCCTATAGGAGGCAAGCCACCTCAGACCACATACCCATTGGGGGACAATCCACTGTCTCCCCATTCACAGGGGCAGCTCACTGAAGCACCCCTCCCATAAGGGCAGCCTGTCTTTTTCCTTGGTCAACAGTGAACCCTGCCGACTTTCACCAATTGTCTTGCCAATGGGTTTCAGCCCCGGGCAAGTTCACTATGGATTCAATGTGACCAAAGAAATTGACAGCAAAACGTTCCTTGGGGTGAAAGGGTTTTATACACAACTTTATTTCCAGGTGGCGGGTCAGTCACTAAAATCCTGCTCACTCAGAGTGAGTCTGCATGCAGCAAGCTGGTCTCTGCCTCTGGGCCCCTCTGCCTGCACAGCCACCCTCTGGGCCTCTGTCCTCGGCACTGCCACCACTCTAGTCTCTTTTCTGCTCTCCTGCAGCCTTGCAGCCATGCCACCGTGTCGTGCCCAGAGTACTCGGTGGAGCTCTTTATATAGAGTCAACAGCAATGTATTGCCCACATGTGTACAGTGAGCTAGTCAACCAGGGCCAGGTGAGAATCCTGGCCACAGGAACTCTCATTTTTTCCACAATTTACCATAAAATTCGCCCCTTTAAAATGTATAATTCAGTGGTTTTTTTAGTACAATCACAAGGTTGTGCAAGCATCATCACTAATTCCAGAATATTTTATAACCCCAAGTAGAAATCGCAGTACATTTTGTGAGTTACTTCCCATCTTTGTGTTTCCATGGATTTATGTATTCTTTATGTTTTTTGTGAATGGTATCATACACTATGTGGCCTCTTCTGTCTGGCATTTACTTAGCATAATGTTTTTAGGGTCCATCCATTATTGTAGCATGAATCAGTTCTTCATTTTTGATGACAGTACAATATTCCCTTGTGTGGATGGACCACATTTTGTTTATCCATTTATGAGTTGATGGACATTTGGGCTGTTTCCACTTTCTGGCTATTATAAATAATGCTGCTGTGAACGATGTTTTGGGTTCCTAGTTCTCTTGGGAAATACATGAGTGCAGTCACCGGGTCATGCTACATGAGTTATAAATGTTGAGTTTCCAAAGCTAATAGGACTTCCGAGAGCTTTTTCTGTATGAAGGGATTGGAAGCTATTACTTGCTCTCTGGTTTTGGAAACCTCATTTGGTTTGTAAATATGTTTACCATTGGATTAGTTTAAGTAAACAGCACAAGAGTGGCAACACAGAGGCATGGTGGCGTGGAATATCTTACATGGGCAGGATCTTAAATTATGGAGGTGACTGGGTGACAACATGGAGGCCAATGCCATTGAAAGACGAAGTTACTACATTTCTGGAGAGGAGAGGGCAACGATGCCACACAGGGCCACAGGGAAGGTTTTGTTCAGGAGGCGGAAGGAGTAGTGAGGGAAAAGCCCAGGTCAGAGCCTTTATTCCGTGAGAAAGGCAAAGCAGGGCTGGGCAGGGCAGGGTCAGTGGTTTGCGACTGGCTAGTTTGAGTGATTCTGGTGGGCTTTGGGTCATAGATGTGGTCTCTGGTTGCGTGGTGCATGGCCCTGGGTAGATAAAATGGTTGATAGGTTTGCATATGAGAGGCTGCTCCCAAGTAAGCTGATTACTATCTTTGGAAATTAGCCCTGGGAAGGACAGTCTTTCTCCACCAGCAAGATTTTTAAGATGTAAAACACCGTAAGATAGGGAAAAAAATTTAAAAATATTGTTAATACACTAGGTCATGCCTGGGATGAGTTAAGGACATTTGCGAAGGTGGTGCTTATTTTTCTCCAGATTGAAAATGAAGCGCCTGAGTCCAGTTTAGGATCTAAATTTC
Organism: Phataginus tricuspis; assembly: GCA_029783875.1. Classification (NCBI taxonomy): domain Eukaryota; kingdom Metazoa; phylum Chordata; class Mammalia; order Pholidota; family Manidae; genus Phataginus; species Phataginus tricuspis. The sequence continues at coordinate 27,872,328 of JAQQAC010010882.1, read as the reverse complement.
CTATAAGAGACCCAGGAAAGAATGCTTGCTCCCTCACCCCTCCAAACCTGGCCATTTTATTCCTTTAAGCTAAATGAGTTGGAGTGTAGTTGAAAAAAGGGAGTGTTCCTTACTTAAACCTTAGATTCTCAACTGAATTACCTGTGGAATGTTTGAACTGGAGATGCTTGGACACCACCCTTAGACCTGCTGAATAACTCTTGGGCAGGGTTTCCAACCTGTATCTTTTGAAAGCTTCACAGATTATTCTGATGATCTCTAGAGAGTGAGGGTCACTACCTCTGTTTCCTACTGAACAAATCCTCTAGGCTAAGTATAAAAGAGATGCCAGAAGCTGGGTGAGGGGTGATGGGATTTATAGTTAGACATGACTCCTCCCTTTAAGGAACAAAGTTCCAAAACATTTCTCTTTGGCCAGAGTAAACCATGGGAGCCGCCATGACCCTGTTGTGACTTACCTTCACCAGAAGCTTGAAGGGTTACAGTCTTCCACTGGAATTAGTCAGGAGTTACCCATTGTGACTGAGTAGAGGGACAGTGTCCAGAAACAATGTTACCAGGTCCATGTTATTTCAGTGGGAATATTATGTTTCCCTGCCAGCACTGTGGCAGAACTGCACTGCCAAAACACTTAAGCCAGTGACAAAGAAACACTTACTATATTAAAAGGTCCTTGATGTTTGATAAACCTTACAAGGGTTATCAGAAAAAAATGTGGATGCAGAAATGTGTGGAAAAAATATGGAGTGTTATGCCAAGCAGAGGCTCTGTTTTCCAAGTCCATAGGAATAGATCATATTTGGGTCCAGGGGAAACAGTCAAAGGTTGAATATGCTGCTTATCACTTCCTTACCCTCCTGGAATATTTCCCTTTTGGAAACTTTTGGTATCTTCCACGGAGTTAATGTTTTAAATGGTTCTGTGAAAAAGTGAAAGGCCCTCATTCCAGGTATGTGGTTGGGTTATGAATCACAGACCCCAAACCTGCCCAGCTGCCTCCCATTTATCTTGGCAGGAGCTGGGGGGAGAGCAGATTGACCAAGGGAAGAGTTGTCTGTCTTCTCAGTTCTTTGGTCATGTAAACTTTCCTTTGCTATTGTGTAATCCTACTTCCTGCACTAACAACACTGTGGGATCAGTGGAAGTTCCTGCTTTACATGTCAGTGTACAGAACCCACTCGGGTTATGCTGCATCTCTCCTGACGACCACGGCTGCCTTTCGTGCGCTCTGGTTCTGTTAGGTGAGTTTAAGGGGGGAGAGGGTGCAGAAGTAGCACAGCATTTTCCCTAATAAACATTGATCATGGCACTTCTAATTTTGATATTAAAATTAAGTTGTTATTATCCACTTGATAGTGTTAAGATGGCAGTTCTCCCCCAAGTGATCTGCAGAGGATAGGTACCGTAATCCCTGTCCCCAGCAGCCCATTTTTGCAGAAATGGGAAAACTGATCTTAAAATTTATTGCAAGGAGCCCTAAATAGCCAAAACAAGTTGGAGGATGCACACTTCTGATTTCAGAACTGAACTGCAAAGCTACAGTAATCGAGACTATGTGCTACTGGCATAAGATGAAGTATAAATCAGTGGAACAGAATTGAGAGTTCCAGAAATAAACCCATACATTTAGGGCAGTTGATTTTTGACAAGAATGCCAAGACCATTCAGTGGAGAAAGAGTAAGCTTTTGAACAAATGGTGCTAGGACAATATCCACCTGTAAAAGAATGAAATTGGACCCCACTCCATGCCATGTGCAAAAATTCACCCAAAATGAATCAAGGACCTAAATATAAGGGCATAACTATAAAGCTCTTAGAAGAAAACAGATACACCTTCACGATCTTTAATTTGACAATGTATTCTAGAATATGACACCAAAAGCACAAGCAAGCAACAAAAATAAATAAATAAATTAATTAATTAAAATTCACCAAGATTTAAAGAAAAACCCACAGAATGGGAGAAAATACTTGAAAATCATCTGATAAGGGTCTCGTATCCATAAAATACAAAGAATTCTTACAACTCAACAAAAAGACAACCCAATTAGAAAATGGGCAATGGACTTGAGTAGACATTTCTCCAAAGAAGATAATATAAATGGCTAATCACACAAAAAGATGTTAAACATCATTAGTCGTTAGAGAAACGCAAATCAGAATCACAATGAGATATCACTTCATGCGCACTAGGATAGCCAGTAAAAAAAAATCCACCCCCCTCCCTCAAACAAAACAAAACAGAAAACAAGTGTTGGTGAGGTTGTGGAGAGATTGGAACATACATTGCTGGAGGTCAATAATGGTTCAACTGCTGGGGAAGACATTTTGGTGGTTGCTCTACAGGTAAAACAGAATATGACCCAGCAGTTCTTTCCCTAGGTATTTGCCCAGAAGAATTAAAGAAAAAAAAGTGTTCAAACAAAACCTTGTACTTCTGCACACAGTAGCCAAATGGTAAAAATAACCCCCATGCCTATCAGTGGATGAATGGATAAACAAAATGTGGTATAGACATGTGATATATACAGTGGAATGTATATATCATACATTTGCATATACATGTTACAATACATGTTTCTTTACTTTTAATTATACTAACAGGACTTTTAAAAGTTTGCCACTTCTTTGCTATAATCAAAATCAATTCTCAGTTCTTAGGAGAAAACACTTATGACTGAAAGCTGGTTTTTCAATTTAAATAATTTATTGTGAAACATTGTATACCAAAGAATGTAAGTAGTTTAAAGAATATTGATAAACCCAAGTGCACATACCATATAGCCTAAGAAATATAAGATTATTCTCAGTATTTTTAAATTCTAATTTCCATTTATTGCCCGACTATTTCTTTGGGTCATGTTAGTCCGGGGAAAGGAAATCCTGGGGCAAAATGCCTCTTAAAAACCGAAATCAGTCAAAGGGAGAAATAAAGTTTTAACCCCGTTTATTGCTTACAAACTGCAGTCCGGGCCCTTCTCTCTTTCCTGCTCCAGCAGCAGCAAAACCGGCCCTCCCTCACCTCTCAGGTACAGAGAAGACCTCCGTTGCCCAGGTAATTACCCATTAATATGGAGAAGAACTTCTCTTCACTCCTGAGGAATGAGGCAAATGCACTAAAGCCGTACTCATTTCCACCTCTGAACGCCTATTGATATGCAGATGTACCAAAGCCAGGCGAGATATTCTGGAAATGTTACAATTTTACCCACAGTCAGCAGATTGGTTATAAATATAAGGAAAATGCATGAGGATGGCTTTCTTTTCAAAGAAAGTTCACATATCACGTGTCGCATTCATTTGGTTATATCATGTGTCACATGGAGTCATTCATGTGACTGGGTAACAAGCGGTTTCAGAGATTGTAAAGCTCCATATGGTTAGTAAAGGAATCTTTCCATTTTGAACCTGAACTGGCTCCAAGTATGTACTTAGTTTTTTACTCTAAGAAGAAAAGGACATTTATGAGTTTTATCCTAGGCACTTTCTTTGTCATTTTCCATCCATTATCTCACTTAATCCTCTGAAAATCCCTATGAGATAAATATTATTGTACTTTTTAGTGTGAGTCTTTTGCCTCCTTCATTAAGTTTATTCCTTAATATTTTAATCTTTTTGATGTTATTGTAAATGAAATTGTTTTAATTTCCTTTTAGGATAGTTCATTGTTAGTGTATAGAACTGATCTCTGTTTCTTTACTATTCTCTGTTTATTACTACTGTACTCTATTATTTCCTTCCTTTAGTTTGCTTTTCTTGTTTTATCTCCTTATGGTGTAAAGTTAGACTATTGATTTGAGATCTTTCTCTTCTTTTCTAATGTAAACATTTACAACAATAAGTTTACCTGTGAAAATTGACCAAGGGAAACCTCACTGACGTGGCCTCTGGAGGCCTGTAGGGGGAGCTCTCATGCCCATCACTACTCATCAATTGCAGACCTCACAGCAAGAAAAAGATAGAACACCTTGCAACTCACACTAGTTTGACCACTTTATCACCCAGTAGGAGGAAAGAAGAGTTTCTGCCTGTCATGACTATAGTCCAGCCAATTAGAGATGGTCACAACTCAGCCAATGAGCAGCCATGACACATAGGACTCCCAGTTTACTCCAGTGGGCTTTTTGCTTAGAACAGCCCCCCCAAGGCTTCCCTTTCTTCTGTGAAAGAGCCTCCTCTCCTCTGTTCATGCCTGTGGTTTTGCTGTAGCTTGCTTGTTCTAAATTGCAATTCTCTGCTGTTCCCAAAGAAACTTATTTGCTGGTAAAGTAACAAATTGCAATTCTCTACCGTTCCCAAAGAAACTCATTTTGCTGGTAAAATAACTGATAGTTTATTTTATTTATATATTTTAAATTTATTTTGGTATTATTAATCTACAATGACATGTGCAATATTATGGTGATTAAACTACCCCCTTGATCAGGTCCCCCCCACCAACCCCATTACAGTCACTGTCCATCAGCGTAGTGAGATGCTATAGAATCACTACTTGTCTTCTCTGAGTTGTACAGCCCTCCCTGTCCCCCCCCAACATTACATCTGCTAATCGTAATGCCCCTTTTCCCCCCTTGTCCCTCCCTTCCCACCCATCCTCCCCAGTTCCTTTCCCTTTGGTAACTATTAGTCCGTTCTTGGGTTCTGTGAGTCTGATAGTTTATTTTTCAGTTTAACACCCTCTTAGCACGGCATTTGCTACATCCCCAAATTTTGGTATGTTGTGTTTTCATCTTCATTTGTCTCAAGGTATTTTCTGATTTTCCTTGAGATTTTTCTTTTACCCATTCATTGTTTGAGAGCATGACATTTAACTTCCACATATGTTTTTTCAGTTTTCTTAGCCTTTGTTTTCTAGTTTCATTCCATTGTATCGGAAAAGGCACTTTCTATTATTTCAGTCTTTTTATATTGAGACTTTTCTTGTGGTCTAACATATGGTTTGTCCTGGAGAATGTTCTGTGTACACTTGAGGAAAATGTGTATTCTAATGTTGGATGAAGTTTCTTTATGTGCCTGTTAGGTCCAGTTGGTCTAGTGCTGTTCTAGTACTCTGTATCCTTATTAAGCTGTCCGGTTGTCTATTATTGCAAGTGGGGGATGGGCATTATTATTCCAGAGCTGTTTATTTTTTGCTTCAGTTCTCTTGGTGTTGGCTTCATATATTTAGGAACTCTGATGTTTGGTGCATGTGTGTTTCTAATTGTATCTTCTTGGTAAAGTGATCCTTTTATGTCATATAATGTCCTTCCTTAACTCTTGTAACTTTTTAAAGGTCTATCCTTTCTGATATTCTATAGCCAACCCAGCTCTCTTTTACTTGTTACATGCTTGGAATCTTTTTCCATCATTTCACTTTCAACCTATTTGTGACTTTAGATTTATAGTACATTGCTTGTTGACAGTATATACTTGAAACATGTTTTTTTGTTTTTCATTCTGTCAATCTGTACCTTTTGATTAGGGACATTAATCCATACATTTAAAGTACTGATAAGGAAGAACTTCCCTTTGAATTTTGTTACTTATTTTCTGTATGTCTTACAGCTTTTGTCCTATAATTGTTCTATTACTGCCTTCTTTTGTGTTTAGTTGATTTATTGTAGTGACACGTTTTGATTCTCACTTCCTTTTGTGTATTCTCCATATATTTATTTTATGATTTCCAGGGAGATTACAGATGACACCCTCAAGTTTAACAATCTACATTGTATTGAAAATCAGTCACATACGAAAGCTCCACTTCTGTATAGCTCTGTCCTTCTCCCCACTTTGTTATTGATGTCACAATTACTTACTTAGACATTGTGTACTCTCTAATATAGATTTATAATTTTTATGCAGTTTGTCTTTTGAAATCTGGTAGAATATAAAAGGTGGAGTTACAAACCAAAATTACAATAATACTGGTGCTTACATTTGCCCATGTAATTTACCTTTATTTTTAACTTACTGTCCAGCATACTCTCAACTTAAGAGTTTCTTTCAGGGCAGGTCTAGTGGTAACAGACTCCCTCAGCTTTTGTTTATTTGGAAATGTTATTTCACCCCCATTTTTGAAGGACAGTTTTGTCAGATATAGAATTCTCGGTTCATGTTTTTTTCTTTTAGCTCTTTAAATATATCATCACACTGTCTTCTGACTTCTAAAGTTTGTATTGAAAAATTGGCTGATAATCTTACTGAAATACCTTGTATGTGACAAGTTTCTTTCTTGCTGCTTCCAGAATCTGTCTTTGTCTTTCAACAGTTTGGTTTTACTGTGTCCAACAATGTGTGTCTCTTTGAGTTTATCCTACTCATAGTTGATAGAACTTCTTGGACTTAGAGATTCATGTCTTTATACATATTTGGGAAAATTTAGTGATTGTTTCTTCAAATACTCTCTCTGCCCCTTTATCTCTCTCTCTTTTTGGGACTACTGTATTTTGGCCCACTTAATGGTGTCCCACAAGTCTCTTAGGCTCTGTTTATCTACTTTTTTTTTCTTTCTGATCCTCAGATTTGATAATTTCAAGTGTCTCCAAGTTCTGTGATTCTTTCTTCTGCCTGCTCAAATCAGCCGTTGAACCTCTCCGTAGTAAATTTTCTAATTCAGTTATTGTATTTTTCAGCTCTAGGATTCTGTTTGATTCCTTTTTATAATCTCTGTTGATATTCTTGTTTTGTTCCTATATCATTTTTCTGATTTACTTTCATTCTTTGTGTTTTCCTTTAGTGTTTTGAGCATATTTAAGACATCTGTTTTAAAGTCTGTCTAGTAAGGCTCATTTTTGTGCTTCCTCGGGGATGTTTTTGCCAATTTGTATTGTTCTGAGTGGGCCATATTTTCTTGTTTCTTTGTCTTTTTGTTGTTAAAAATTAGGTGTTTGAATAAACTGTCACTTTTCCCTATCCTTGCGGACTGGCTCTGTGCCTGGGCAGTCCTTCAGTGATTTGCTAGACTTCCTCTGAGTCTAGAAATCAGTCCCAGGTGGAAGATTAAGGTCTTCTCTGGTCTTTTTTGAGGATTTGTTTTGCCTGGATCTGTGTATGGCTTGTACAGTTCCTCTATATGCACAACTATTTATGAATGTCTTAAATTCCCAGTGTCTCATCTCCAACTTTCCTTTGTGGTCTTAAATTGTATATTATATGTCTCCTCTTAAAAGCTCTTGCTCTAGTCATCCAAGAGTCTTTGATCTCCCCATAGCTTTCACTGTTAGTGTCTGCTGCTTTTCTCTGCCAGAGATCCAAGTTAGGCAGGACAAAGATCAGTGTTTCAGACAGCCCCAGGATAGATCCGAGCATTGCAGGTAAGGTCTGCTCTGCTCCCTCTGGTTTGAGGGAGGGAACTGGAACTGAGCTGCTGCTTCCTGTAGACCACAGCAGTGTCCTGGCTGGGGAGGTGGGCATTGACTGGACATTCATTGGCCTACTGTAGATATTTGGCTTTTTATCTAGATCTCTTGTAAAGCTGGTTCATCCAGTTTCTGGTTGTTTTTGTTGTCTCATGGGAACAAGGGCTTGGAGCTGCCTAGGCCTCCATTTTGCTGACGTCACTCCTCACCTGTAGATTTTCTGTAGCTGGTCTTCGTCACGTTGAGCAAGTTCCTCTCTGTTTCTAGTTTTCTGAGTTGTCATTGTCATTACTGTTGAATATTGAACGGGTGTTGAATTTTGTGAAATGCTTTCTCTGCATCTAATAATATGATTGTATGATTTTTCTTTGGCCTGTTGATGTGGTGATTTATCTTGATTATTGAATGTTGAACCACCCTTCATACCTGGAATAAAATTCCATTTGGTTGTGATGTATAATTCTTTTTATACATTGTTTGGATTTGAATTATTTATATTTTATTGATGATTTTTGTATCTATGTTAATGAAAATACTACTCTGTGGTTTTCCTTTCTTGTAATCTCTTTGGATTTGGTATTAAGGTATTACTAACTTCACTGAATGAGTTAGGAAGTATTCCCTCTGCTTCTACTTTCTGAGAGACTGTAGAGAACTGGTGTAATTATTTTTAAATGTTTGGTAGAATTCACCAGTGAGTCTCCCTGGGTATGGTACTTTGTTTTGGAAGGTTATTTTTGATTCAGTTTTTTTTAGTAGAGTTCTACTCAGATTCTGTTTTGGCTTGTGTGAGTTATGGCAGAGTGTGCTTTTAAAGCATTGGTCCATGTCTTCTTAGTTATCAAATTTGCAGGCATGGATTGTTTATAGTATCCATTTATTATCCTTTTAGTGTTCATGGGATCTGTAGTCATGTCCCCTCTTTCATTTTGGGTATAAGTAATATGTGTCCTCTCTCTGTTTTTCTTCATTAGCCTGGCTAGAGGTTTATCAGTTTTATTGATCCTTTCAAAGAACCACCTTTTGGTTTCTCAATTTTTATCTGTTGCTTTCCTGTTTTCAGTTTTGTTGATTTCTGCTTAATTTTTATTATTTCTTCTGCTTGCTTTGGAATTAGTTTGCTCTTTTTCTAGTTTCCTAAAGTGAAGGCTTAGGTTATTGATTTTAGATCTTTCTCCTTTTCTAATACATGCATTCAGTGCTATACATTTCCCTCTGAACACTGCTTTCACTGCATCTCACAGATTTTCATAAGTTGTGTTTTCATTTTCATTTTGTTCAAAATATTTATTAATTTCTCTTGACATGTCTTTGACCTGTGTGTTATTTGGAAGTGTGTTGTTTAATCTCCAAGTATTTTGGGATTTTCCAGCTACTTTGCTGTTACTGATTTTTGGTTTAATTCTGTTGTGGACTGAGAGCATATATTGTATGATTTCTGTTCTTTTAAATTTGTTAAGGTGTATTTTAAGGCATGGTATGTGGTGTTTTAGAGAATGTTCCATGTGAGCTTGAGAAGAATACATATTCTGCTGTGGTTTGGTGAACTGGTCTGTAGGTGTCTGTTATAGCCAACTGATTGATAGTGTCATTGACATCAACTGCGTCCTTACTGGTTTTCTGCCTGTTTAATCTGACCATTTCTTACAAAGGAGTGTTGAAGTCTGCAGCTATAATAGTGGCTTTATCTAACTCTTCTTGCAATTCTATTAGTTTCTCCCTCATGTATCATGAAGTGCTGTTATTACATGCATTAAGGATTATTATGTCTTATTGAACAATTGACTCCTTTATCATTATGTAATGCTCCTCTTTATCCCTGATAATTTTCATTGCTCTCACATCTGTCTGAAATTAATATGATTACTCTGGCTTTCTTCTGATTAGTGTTAACATGGTGTATCTTTATCTATCCCTTTTTATCTGTATCTCTATAGGTAAAGTGGGTTTCTAGGAGATACCATAATGGGCTTGTCCTCTGATCTGCTCTGACAACCTCTGCCTTTTAAATGATATATTTAGACCATTGACATTTAATGAGGTTATTGATACAGTTGGATTCATAACTACCATGTTTGTCACTGTGTTCTATCCATCGCCTTTTTTCTTTGTTTTTGTTTTTGGTCTTGCACTCTTTTTCTGCTTTCTGTGGCCCTGACTGAAAGTTGTTTAGGCTCTGATTAAATGTTTTATGTGCTTACTTTTTTTCTGTTCTCTTAGCATATCAGTTATGCTTAAAAAATAATTTTTTAAGTATTGACTTTTACTGTACATTTACAACTAATCCAAGGCACCTCCACGTTCACTCTGAAATGGCGCTGCATCGTTTTGTGGGTCGTGGGATGCCCCCGTTCTTCTCATCCTCTGTGATGTTGCTTTTATTCCTTTCCCTTATAAAGAAGGTACGATCACTGATTACTTTGTTGCTATTATTATTTTGAACAAAATGTTATCAAGTCACTTAGGAAAATAAAATACCGTCATTTATTCCTTTTCTGACACTTTCTTTGTGTAGATTTGTGTTTCTGATCTGTCCCATTTTCCTTCTTTCTAAAGAACTTTTCAATTTTTTGCAAGGTAAGTCTTCTGGTGACAAATTCCCTTAATTTTTGTTCACGTGATAGTTTATTTCTCTTCAGAATTCTAGGTAGTTATTTCTTTCTTTTAACACTTGAAATATTTCCTCCCTCTTTTTGCTCTGTCCCTCATGAGAAGCCCACTGTACTTTGCCCTCTACGGGTGAAGTGCCCTTTGCCCCACCACCCATCCCCTTTGGCTTCCTTCATAATTTTTTCTTTGATTTTCTATGGTTTGAATATGATATTCCTGGGTACAGATTTTTTTGATATTTATCCTACCGAGTGTTCTGCAAGCTCCCTGGATCTGTGGTTTGGTGTCTACCATTAATTTTATAAAAGTCTCAGTCATTATTGCTTCAAATATTTCTTCTGCTCCTTTCTTTTTCTGACAATTACAGATATATTACATTTTTTTGTAATTCTCTTAAATATCCTGCCCCATTTTTTTCATTCTTTTTTCTTTTTGCCTTTCAGTTTTGAAAGTTGCTATGTATATTTCTTCAGGCTCATCGACTCTTTCCTCAGCTGTGTCTGGTATACTGATGACTGCATGAAAACTGTTCCTCACCTCTGTTACGATTTTTTTGGTTGTTAGCATTTCCTTTTGATTCTTAAATTCCATCTCTTGGCTTATGTTACCCATTTGATCTTGCATGTTGTCCACTTTCCCATTAAAGCCCTTTTAGCGTATTAAGCATAATTGCTTTAAACACCTGGTCTGATAATTCCAGCATTTCTGCCATCTGAGTTTGGTTCTGATGCTTGCTCTATCTTGTCAAAATCTGCATTTCTCCTTCAGTACATTTTTGGATCTGTCAAAAGCTAGATGTGATGTACTGGCTAAAAGGAACTGAGGTAAATAGGCCTTTGGCGTGAGTTTTTATGTTTATCTGCCTAGGAGTTAGACTGTTGCAGTAGTTATCAGATTTCCTCTGGTGTCCTTGTTCTTATCTCCCCTGCTGTCTCTGGGTTTCCCTAGAGATTTCCCTAGAGATTTCCTCAGCGCGGTCTGAGGAATGAGGGCCTCGGTTGTATCCCCTGTAATTTCACAGGTGCCCTGCTGATGTGGTGAAGATGTGGTGAAGTTCTGCCACTAGGTCTCGGTCTTTTAGACCATTGACATTTAATGAGGTTATTGATACAGTGCCCTTGCCTGTGTGCCTGTGACCTTCACAAGTGCTTTTTGGTTTGGGATTTTTTTCTCCCTTAAGTGAAACAGGTAGGCAGAGGGTGCTGGAGTTCGGCATTTCCCCTCCCTCGGTTGGTTAGGTTCTGATTAACATCTCAGTGAGTTAGGCTCTGGTAAAATAGTTTCCCTGAGGACAGGCCTTGTTAGGGACAGAATGCCCTCGGCATGTCTCAGAATGGTTATTTTCCCCTTCCTGGAGGGTTTTTTTTTCCTCTGACTACACTGTGAGAATCTGGTAGGTAAACTCACAAAAGAGGTTAAACTCAAAAAAGTGTGGATCCACCTCAGAACTGGCTCTCCTGAAGGTTTATTGACTCTCACACTCGTCCACACTGAGCGTCCGTGATCCATCAGCTGTACTTTGACTTCCCTGCACGGGCATCTGCTCCAGGGAGCTGTGGCTCTGTGCCGCCTGTGTCGCTGGTCGTTTGGGACGTGCTTTGTCCCGTGACCTCAGTTCTCTGATGGATCTAAAGAGTCGTTGTTTCTCCGTGTGTTCGGCATTTGTCTTATTGTAAGGGTGGTGGGGATAACTTTCAAGCTCCTTACCTGCCAGGATGGGAAACGAAAGTCCCTCCCCTTCATCTTTGAAAGACAGCGTTGGCAGCTAAGGAGCGTCCCATCCCACGCTTGTTTTCTGGTTCTTCAAAGATGCCGCTTCATCGCCCGCCGCGCTTCCCGCGGGAGCATCTCGTCCGCCTCATCTCCGTCCATCTGTACATGACATGCCTCTGCAGCTTGGCTGCCGGGAAGGCCTTTCCTTCAGCCCGGTTTTCAGCAGCTTGATTATGATGTGGCCTCGTAGTGGCTTCTTGGCGTTTGTCCTGCTTGCGTTTTATTGAGCCCCTTGGATCTGTGAATTGATGGATTTCATCATATTTGGGGAATTTGCTTATTATTCCCTCAGGTGTTGTTTCTGCCTCCTCGTTGCCCTTCTGTCTCTGGAATTCCAGCGTGTGCACGCGGACCGCTCGGCGGCCTGCATCCTCCGTGTGCTTTCTTCAGGTAGTTTCGGTTGCCACTTATTTGACTTCTCTGGCCTTTTCTTTTTTATTGCTGATCCAATGTTCATCCCGCAGCGTGCATTCTTTTCATTGCAGATGTTGTTTTTACCATCTCTACACATTCCATTTGGGTCTTTTTATATCTTTTTTATATCTTGCATTTCTCTCTTCTCCATGCTCATTTGCCCTCCACCTTCCCTGAGTATACGGGCATGTTCATAAAATCTGCCTTATTGTCCTTGTCTGCTAGTTTCTTTACCTCTGTCATTTCTAGGTGAGTTTCTATTGGTTGATTTTTCCTATGGCCATAGGTCATATTCTCCTCCTCTGCACGTGCGTGGCCCATCGTTAGCTGTCTCCCATCGGTGCCCCCTTGCCAGAGTGCCTGACGCTCAGCTTTGTCAGGGGAGGGCACTGGGGAGAAGGGGCTTCTCTTCCTGCCTCTGTGTGCTTTGCTTTATGCCTGTTCTGTGACACCTGGGGGGCCCCCCCACCGAGTGTCCACGGCTCCTTCTCAGGCAGCTCCCTGGCTGCAGATGCAGGCTCAGTGCCCCCAGGTGCTGGTGTTACATTCTGCGGATACTTGCGGGGAGGCACGCACTGCTGGGCAGGTTCCATGGGGAGCCCAGCTGGCCTCTTGGCAGCTCTCTGAGTTTCTCAGCACCTCTACTCTGCTGGCTCCCAGTCCTTCCTGTGGACAGCTTCCCATATAGTTTTCAGACAGCCTTGCAGGGGCTTCTCAGCCCCCAGCCTTGGCCTGGGTTAGGACAGCCCAGTGAGCCTCACCGTCTGCCGGCTGTGGTCACTCACACCCGGTCTGAGTCCTTCCCTTGGGTACCTCCCTTCACACTATGGCTATCTGTAGAGGTGTCTTTTGTTTCCTTTTAGTTAATTCCCTATAAAGAGTTAATAATTCTTCATACTTGACTTCCCTTGTGTAAATTCCCACGCGGTTTCTGTCTCCTGGTGGGACTTTGACAGACCTAGCCATTCCTTACTGGGCACTGGGCCTTGGGAGTTTATGGTGTTGGTTGCTGGGCTTTATCATAGTCCTTCAAATTGTGTTACTTTTGGCCTGGCACACAGTCAGGTTCCTCGGTATCAGGTGACCCTTTAGAGGCTTGCTTCCGAGCTTTGCTGGGGCAGGTACAGGGCTGCTTTTGGTCTGTGGCCACTTTAGCCCATTGCTAAGGGTGAGGAGCTTCTGTGCATCCTACCTAGTACCCTGTGACTTAGGAGGTCTTCCGGTCTTCTGTTGGGGCTTGTGGACATACTTCCACCCCTGTGAGCTCCAGGGATTGTCCCATCTCTCCTTCTGGGGAGTGTCACTCTGGCCTCATCACAAGTTTTTCTCACAGTGGCACGGATTTGCCCTCAGCTGAGGACTTGAGAGGCCTCCGCAGACCTCGGAGCTCTGCTGTCTGTGCGGCCTCCTCATCCCCTCGGCCCCCTGACCTCCTAACTCTGTGGGTGGCTCTGAGGTCCCCCGTCTGCCCTCTGGCTGGGGACCACCTGGCCAGGGCTCAGCCTCCTGGTTTCCCTTCTCCCTGGGATTGCTTCCTGCCCTACTGTTCGCTTTCTGAAAGCCACTGCATCATCTCTTGTCCAGTTTCCTCATTGTTAAAGGGTCCCCGTTACTCTCTCTTGAATGAAGGTGTAAACAAACAAACAAACAAATTAACAGCCTGTCTGCAGCTTGGTGCAATTCATAACAGGTGGGGCCCTCTGGCTAAACTGACCAACATCATCATCACGCCCTTATTCCTCTGTTAACCAGCCGCAGTATGAACGGGAACAGCAAGAGGGTGCGGACTGTGAGGCGGAGACGTGGCAGCTTGGGGTCGGCCCTGCAGCAAGCTCGTGGCTCACTGCTTCCGTGGCCGGCCGTCATGGACCAGATGCCTTTGGGCCTCCCCACAGGAGCCTGTTGAGGAAAGAAGCCAGCTGCCCGGGAAACCTGGGGCGAGGGCCTGCACTGCCTCCACGGCCCAGCGCGACTCCGGCGGTCTGTGCGCGGTGCGGGGCTGGACCTGCACCACCTACCTCTGGCCGCTCTGGAGGGTGCTGGGCTGCACACATCCCTGGCCTCCTGGGACCTTCTCTTTCTGCCCAAGGCCCTGTCCATGCTGCAGGCGGGCCAAGGTGCTGGTGGTGGCCAGCACTGCCCTGCTCCCTTGCATGCTGGGAGAGGGGCACCGACCCTGAGGGCCACAGGGCTGGAGTCCGGAGAGCTGGACCTACGAGGTGAGTAGATGTACGTTGTAAAGTGGTGTAAAAGTGGGGTGGGAACCGGTGCTGCTCCCCAGAGCCCCATGGCCCCCCAGGAGGCAGAGGTCCCTATGGCTGTCCTTCCTGTTCCCACAGCCAGGACTGCACATCCTTAGGCCCCTCCCTGAGGGGGTGCCCAGACCTCTGGGTGAACAGTGGGGGAAGGCCCTGTGTCTGCCCTCTGGGGAGCCCGCACAGTGGCTGGGGGGCCTGGGCCAGGACCGGCACCTCATCCTTCACTCCTGGGCGGCTCGCGGGCTCTCATCCGAGGCCAGCCAGGGGAAGGCTGAGGCTTGGGAGGGCCTAGGTCAGCGGGAGCCTTTCTTCCCCTCCGACGGAGCCCCCCAGCCTCTCACTGCGCGTCCCCACCTGGAGGTTCAGTTACAGGAAGATGACAGCTAGGCTTCCTGGGGCAGGGAGGGAGGGGACACATGGGCCTGCCTTCCCTGCCGCCCATCCAGCAAGGACTGGGCAGAGTGGGAAAAGACGTAGTGCCGCTTGGGACGTAGGCCTGAAGGCTGCGGTGAGAGCTGTGGCAGCGTCAGCCCCTGGGGCCGTGGCCTGCATCGGGGCCCTGCTGGACTCGGGGACCGACAGGCCCTCCTCTCCTTGGGGGCAGGCCCACGCCCCTCCTCTCGGGTCTGCCCTGGAGTCCTCAGCTGCTGCCTGGACCTCTGTGACACGCGGAGTGGCTCTGTCTATGCTTTCTGGGCCTGCTTTTCCCACATGGCACTCTGGCGGCTCCTTAGCCCATGGGGAGCCTCCCTGCCCTCCCGTTAGGACTGTAACTCGGAGCCCCTTGTCATCACGGTACCTGCCTGGATTTGGGGTGTGGAGGCAGAGGAGCCTGGCCTTGCGTCCATCCCTCAGGGAGGGCCACGTCGGGCTCCCTTCGCGTGACGTGCAGGTGACTGGAGCGGCAGAGGAGGGCCGGTGCTCCTGGGGCCCTTGTCGGGAAGGGGGCCCTACTTGGGGAGCAGCCCCTGTGGGCCAGGCCTCCTGCGAGGGCTGCTGTGGACGTCTCAGCTCTCACAGGAATTATGGCCAAGGGGGCAAGACGGACCATTCGTTCTAGGTTAGATGTGACTGGTGGTAAGAAAAAAATAAGCAGGCTAAAGGAGACAGAGTAGTGGGACAAAATATGCTACTGTAAGTAGGATGCTGTGGTAGAGGCTCCAGTGAAGTAGGGGACAAGCTGTGTGGCTGTCTGGAGGTGGGGCGCTCAGGTGGAGGAACAGTGCAACGGTCCTGAGGCAGGAGCCTGTTTGGGAAACATGGGTGAAGCTGCCAACATGAAACAAGCTGCAGTGTCTATAGACAAGCCCCACAGCCTGTCCTGGACAGGAAGCATGGCAGATACATGCAGTGCTTATCAGAAACCAGCATTGCCCATCTGGCCACAGGGGCGGAGTTCCCAGAATGGAAGCCAGCCTGGAGCTGTAGGCCCCAAGGCTCCTTCTCCAGAAGCGAGATAATGGATTTGAGCTGAGGACAGATGCTTCTATTCTCTGAGAAGCTATAGAATGAGTTTCTAGAACGAAGAATTGGCATGTCCTGGCTCCGTGCCATCTTCACTTTTGGGACTGGGCTGACGAGGCACATACTGTAGGGTTTAGGTGAGAATACAGAGGCCTTTGGTCCCAGAGACTTGGTTGGGCAGAGGGGAGTGGTCTGGCTGTTTCTCACCATCTGGCCTAGCTCTGCACAGGGCATTTGTAGCTCGGAGATGTCCATGTGGCCTCTGCTCGTCGGACCGGTTCACCTCGTTACCAGCCCATGTCCTCTCCAACTCCTGACTTCACTGGTTCATTCCAGGTAATTCATCAGACCACTTCGGGCCACCGGGGAGCCTTCAGCAGGCAGCTGAGCCTGACAGGCTCGAGGAGCCAGACATTATTCAGAAGGCATTTGCCTGAGGGACCAGAGAGCTGCCCCGGCACCCATGACTCAGGAGCTCGAGGAGGTGAGCCTTGCTCCCTGGCCCGGCTTTTCCCCTTGGGTCTAGGAGGGGCAGCTGCTGAGGGGCAGAGAAGCCAGAGGAGCGCCACACAGTCTCATGGGGCTGGGCCGACCGAGATGGGGTTTGGGCCTGCTGATGCAGCGGGACCCGAGGGCTGAGGCCCCTGACACTCAGCAGCAGTTTCCTCTTGAGGCGTTTGCTGCTGAAGCTGCTCAGGAAGAGAAGCAAAAGTGGCTGAGGAGCAGAGCGGCATTTTGGGCAGCAGCTTCCTGGTGTTTGGGAAGAGGTAGAGCCTGTCAAGGAGGAGTGGTCCTGAGCTGGAACCCGTGTGGGGCACGCGGGGGCGGGGCAAGCCTCCGGTAGGTTGGGCTTCACACTGCGGCCTGCCCCTCTGCCGCCCACCCCAGGGGACACCACCCCAACCCTTTGCTGCACACACTGATCCCCACCAGGGCGAAGTGGGAGACCCACTGGGGATTGTTAACTGGAGTTGGACTTTAAAATAAGTGGTGAATATATTAAAGCCAACAAAGATGGAGAGTCTCACATAGAATTACAATTAATTTTTAAAAATCGTAAGAAAAGTATGATAAATGAAATTTCGAATCCAGTAGGTGGATTTGATGGCACATTAGAGATAGCTGAAGAGAAGCTTAGAGAACTGGAAGGGACATCAGTCTACACATCCCCGCAGATGCCACCACGACCAGCTCACATCATCTCGTGAGCGGCCTTCCCGGGGTGCCTCTTCCTCAGACCCCCAGCCTTGGACAGGGAGGAGGTCCTGCCGAGGAGACTGTCTGTGCTCAGGAGAGACTGAGGAAGGTTGGGAATTTGGGGAACACTTTTCATTAACCTTTCTTGACAGCATTCCTAGCACATTGGGTGTCCAGTCAGTGGAGCTCTGTGAGGCTAATGAGATCTCCAGGGCCTCGGATCCATCATCAGGAACATGAGCATGCTAGTACTCACGGGCTCGGGCTAAAGTGTGCCGGCCTCTCCAACATACACCTTAGAATATGCCTTTTTAAGCAGTTGTCTTTTCATTTTGCTTCTTTCCTTAATGCATAGTGCAGAAAAGTAGCATTGATAGTGGGGGGATTGGGGAACCAAGGGAGGCTTGTGTCTCGCAAAGAGGGGTGCACACTGTGTTCAGGCCTCACATCCCGAGGCACCCGAGGGCCACGTGTCCCACAGATGTGTGGGCACGGTCACAGCCAGGGGCGAGGAGGGCTGCTGAGCATGACTGATCTGTTTTGGATGGCAGCAGTTCATATGCTGCTTGTTCTGAGAAATTTTCCACCTGCTTTAATGATTTCTTTATAGAACAGAAATAAATTCATGAAGGGTGGTGAGCTGAGCAAGGTCGTGAGCAAGGTCATGGGCCAAGGCCAGTATGTGAGCTGAGGATGTTGCTGACCTGCTTAGGATGTTGGCATGGACTGAAGCAATGTCGTTCAGCAAAGGCACTCAGCCCTTATCTGATGTAAGGGATAGAAGCCCTCTTGTCCTTTGAAATGCTCTGCGGGGCCAGCTAACACCCCTCCCAAGGGGAGAGAAGGAATCTGGGTCATGTCTGGCTGCAGGGAGGCATGCCTGTGGGGCCTGGGAGCTTCTGGTCAGCCCAGGCTGACTACCCAGTGTCCCCTGAGGTTCAGGACAGGAGGCCGTGGTGGGCTCTCTGGGCACGAGGAGCGGAGGTTCCCTCACTTGGCCAGGAGGGCCGCTCAGGTCGTTGGGGAGCAGGAGGAAGCATGTGGGCCCACTGGGTTCAGCACATCTGTGAGCCCCTTGTGTGTTCCAGGCATTGTTTTAGGCTCGGGGCAGTTTCACGGACAAGATGAGATCTCTGCTGTCATGGGCCTTGTGTTCCAGCTGAGGCTGGCATTAAATGTGTGCGAACAGGTAGGAGCAAACACATTAGAACAAAGAAAACATGTGGTAAGGGCCTGGGGAAGATGGCACTGGGGCTGTGCTGGTGGCCGGGACTGTGGGAGGAGGGTGGCCTTCGTGAAGAGGCGTCGCTGGAGCTGAAATGGGGGGGACGAGGCGACCCAGCCCCAGGCGGGTGGGAGGCTTAAGGCTGGGATCACGCAGGCCTTGGGGGCCGGCTTTCATCTGCTGATGCTGAGAAACTGATGACAGATTGTAGACAGGGGAATAATGTGATCTGACTCCATTCACCAGGTGTGCTGCGTGCCGTGTGGGGAGTTGGACTGTGGCAGCAGCTTTCTGGAAGCAGGGAGACCACTGGGAGGCTTTGCACATGTTTGGGGAGCACTGGTGTGGCAGCTGCAGAAGCAGAGGGCCGTGCGACCACATGCGTTTGGGGGCCACTCACAGAAAGCAGGGCCCCAGGGGGGTCTTGGGTATCCCAGCATGGATGGAGGCAGGGCCGGGGAGGGGCAGGGGTGCAGCCTGCAGTCTGGCTTCACCAGGGCAAGTTTACCCAGCCCATTGGACGTCTCAGCCGCAGCTGGAACCTGGGACAAAGCCCCACCTCAGAGAAGCAAAGTGGGTTGCCTGAGCCAGTGGAAAACTGCCGTCCCTGTGAAGGCACAGGGCTGCCCGACCCTTGCCCTGCCAAGACGTGGCAGCTGAGCAGTGCCTGCCAACCCACAACTGCCGGCAACCCCAAGCCCTCCTTCCTCACTGTCCATATCCAGTTGCTGCTGGGTCCTGTCTGAAGGCCACGCTTCGTCCCTGCCTTGCCAACCCCTCTCTCTGGCGGCCCTTGTCCCTTCACCCAGAGCCGGCTGCGCTGTCCTCCTCAGCCAGCCCCGCTCCACATGGTGACCAGGGGCTCAGAAACTGACTTGCAGACCTGGGCATAAAGTATTTGGACTGATTCATTTTTAATATTAACTTCTTGTTAACGTATTTTTGGATGATGCATTATATTCAGTTGGGTGGCTTGCAAATTTTTCAGTTTATAGAGTTTTTCAAAAGCTAACCATGGGAAATTTCAACACATTGAGAAGTAGAGACTAGTATAATGAACCTTCTTGAACCCACCACCAAGCTTTGGGCTAACATTTTGAAGCAAATCCCAGATATAATCTTACTTCATCCTTAAGTATTTCAGTGTGACTTTAAAACTTACGGATCATTGAAAACAACCACAACGGCATCATCAAACCTGAGAGTTTCGTAGTTTCCTCAGGTACCAGGTCAGGGCTCTTTCCTCATCACCCGCCTGCCTCGGGAATGATGAAGAGTCACTGTCACGAGGACCCAGACAAGCCCTGTGTGCTGCGTTAGCGGCAGGCCTCAAGTTCCTGTTTGATCTGTAAATGCCCCCTTCCTCCTCCTTTTCTCATTGAGATGCAGTCCATCCTTGGTCCCCGCGTGTCCCATAGTCTGGGTGTGCCCGGTGCCCATGGTGCTGGTGACCGAGAGCCTCTGGCCCATTTGCTCTGAGTTCGTGTTGAGATCTGGCGGTTTGATCAGCCTCAAGGTGGTTTGGCTTCATCCTGCGTGCCGCTGTGTTCTCTGACCAGGAGGTGCGGCGCTGCTCACCGTGTGCGTCAGCAGCCGTGGATCGGTGCCTAGACGGGCCGTGAGTTGCTGAGGCCCAGATTCTTGCGGTTCTGCCCCAGTAGCTCAGATGGATGCTCCTATAGAGACACATTTCCTCCCCTAACCACTGGACAGCTCAGCGACACCACTTACGTGGCAGCGGTAGAGTACTGCCCTGTTTGCCAGTGTGCAGAATAACAGGGCGGCTCCCCAGCATCTCCCAGAGGTGACCAACAGATTTCTTACAAGTATGAACTCATGCATTTAAACACAATTGAGATGTTTAATCCATTGCAGTTTTTCTTCTCATAAGCAGTCTGCAGAAAAGAGGATTTGTGACAAGGTTTTCAGTCTGTCAGTAAAGGAAGGGTAGTCAGTGTGTATTCAGCCGAGTAAGATACATGGCTACCAACTCAGGGAGACCATGATGTATGTTACAGCCAGAGAGCCCCAGACATTCTCAGTTCACAGTATCCCTAGTTAAGGTCAAGCAATTATTTTTAAAGACCCCTTTGGCCAAAAGAAATACCTAACAGCTCCATTTGTTAAATATGTCCTGACAACTTATAGTAGACATTTGGAAAGGTAATACAGGTGGGTCCCCAACTTACCATGGTTCAACTCAGGATTTTCCAAATGGATAGCAGTGCAGAAGCAGTACTCACTCAGTAGAAACCGTACTTTGAATGTGGACCTTTCCCCGGCTGGCCGTATGCAGCACCCGTGCTCTGACCCCCGGCGGCGCTACCAGCCGCGCCGTCACGAGGGTGAACAGCCAAAACACTGACAGCCCTTCCGTTTTTCGCTTTTGGTACAGTATTCGACACATTATGTGAGACGTTCAACACTTCATTATAAAACAGTCTTTGTGTTGGATGATTTTGCCCAACTCAGGCTAATGCGAGTGTTCTGGGCACGTTAAGGTAGCCTGGGCTATGCGGTGATGTTCGGTATTAAATGCATTTTCAACTTAGGATGGGTTTATTGGGATTCCCCATTGAAAGCTGAGGAATATCTGTACATATAAATGTAACGAAAATAAATTTAATGTCATTTTTAAGTTACCGAGTTACCTGTGAATGGGACGTGCCTATGAGGCATCCAACTGGATGCTGCGTCCTCGTGGGTTTTCACAGTGCTTGGTTTCCAGCAATGGTGTCTCATGAGCCACCGTGAGTACAGTGTCCAAACATGTTGAGTATCACTGTTCCCCTCAGACATATAAAAGATCCTCCGTGCCTGTGGGTTCCCCGGGGGGCTGGGGCTCTGCTCAGGGCCTTCCTTCCCACTCCCTCTGGGTCTGTGGTCCCCCAGCCACGTGTCTGGGAGTGCGCTCAGCCCCGCCCCCTGCAGCTCTTAGGGACGGTCACATGGGATGTGGCCGCCTGCACACATCAGGTGTTCCTTTGAGGCCTTTTTTTCCCTGCCTTGGTGCTTGGAGGATTTTTCTTTATCCTTTGATTTCAGCCACATCAGAGTTCAAGACCTGGCTCCAGCTTCAGTAAACTGTTGTGAGGTGCCATTTCCCCTTCCTGTACCCGGGGCAGGCTTAGTTTAACTAAAGAGGGAAGGCCGATTTTCAGGGTTGATGTAAAAGTAGCTCACCCTGATCAGAGACAGTGGCTGCCGCCAGAGCCTGTTTACCTAATGTGACTTTGAGAACATGCCAGAAGCACTGGGCTTCTTCCCTTTCTGGCACCTGTTCTGTGCCTCCCGTGCGGGGCTGGGCGTGGCGGGAGTATTGCCCCCAGCTCCTGCCGGTGGTGTTGGCTTGGCCCTGTCGCTTGCCAAGGCCAACAGAAAGTGGGCAGGAGTGGCAGCGTGCAAATTCAGAGCCTAGGCCTCTGAAGGTGTGTGTGTGTGTTCAGCCCTCCGGCACTTTCTGCCTTCCCCCACGTTGGAGAGCATGTCTTGGGTAGCCACTGTCCCTCCAGCCCAGCCCCAGAAAGGTGCCCAGTGAGCAGAGCCCTCCCAGCTGACCTGCAGGCTCCATGAGCATGAGAGAAAATGCGCATTGTACACGTCGCTCTGGGATTGCTTGTTTATAGCAACAGATGGCAGACACAAGTGGGAATGCAAGGGATTATTGTCTTAGGGGTAAGCTGAAGTTTTTACAGAAATGTACACTAATTCTTCTGCAGATTGATATTCCATCACCTTGAGACGAACCTAAGGGGAAGACAGTGCCAGTTTTATCCCTACTTCTTATAGATGAAAAGAATGAGGCTCAAAATGGCTGTAGGTGCTTGTGGGTGAGCCTTGTTTTGGCCCAAATTCCTGACTCCAGGGCCAGGCTCTTCGCAGGGCTGTGCTGCCTCTCACAGGGGCCCAGCCCGGCAGTGTGCACATAGCTCAGCATTTGGTACAAGTGGGGCCACAGCCAGGCCCTTTCCCCCGGCAGGTCGGGGAGGGACCGTGGCAGGGAGCCCCCAGAGCAGGAGGGGCAGCACTCGGCTGAGGACGGAGTGGGGCCAGGCACCTGTGGTATGAGCCACGGCTGTGCCACCTGTGGCGGCAGCCCCACGTCTGCCAGAAGCTGGTCGCCTCCCTCTGGAGCTTGTTCCCATGGTCCCCTCAAAAAGCCTGGCAAGTGTGTGTCCAGGAAAAAAATTCGTGGAAAAAAGGGGTCTGGGCACCTATGTTGAATACGCTTGGTAGTTGGGGTCTGGATTTTGACTTGCTTAAAGCCTGAGACTGAAAACGGGGAGAACCAGCAGTCAGACCTGTAAGAGGCTGTGGCGGGGCTCCGGGTCGCCTGGGGGGGCCTGGCTGCCTGCCTCGCAGATGCCTAGTGCTGACAGCCAGTGCGTCTGTCCGCACGCCCACATTACCCCGGGGGTCCTGGTCTGGCTGGAGGCGGTTCACCTTCTGAACCAGTTGTAATCCCCCGCGTCCTCCCGCTTCACGACCAGCTGTCCCGATCTGCAGCGCTTCCCCAGGTCTGGCTTTGATCCCTGCTGCCCACGGGGCCACCCGTTCAGTCGACCAGCTTCACACTGACCCTTCCACTTCAGGCAGGGCCCCCAGGATGAGGTGCTGGGCTGAATAATGGCCCCCAAAAGATACCCATCTCCTCATCCTGGGACCCCCATGAGTGTTACGTGGCAGAAAAGGCCTCTGCAGAAGTGACCAAAGATCTTGAGTTACCCAGGAAGAGCCTTAAGTTCGGTCACATTTGTCTTTATGAGGGGCAGAGACAGGGCAGAATGCCTTGTGACGCAGAGGCAGGAAGGGCCTCAGAAATGGGATGGTCAAGGATTCCAAAAAAGAAATAACTGGCCCGAGGACAGGCCCCTTAGCTGCTCCCTGTGTCCCTGTGGTCCGGTCACTTGGGCTCACCTGCATTCAAGAAGCCTCCCCCTGCCTTGCTGGCCACGAGGTGGGAATCCCGGCTTCCAGCAGGGGCGCCTGCAGCCCTTAGGGGCTCCATTTGCAACATGCAAGGTGGGATGTCCTTGGCAGGACCTTGGAGCTCCAAGGTTATCTCAGGTTCCCTAGAACCGGGGCCCCGTCCCCCACCCCTGGGAGAGCAGCACGTGTGAAGGACTCTGGGGCCTCTGACCTATTATTAGGCTAAAACCAAGTGCAAATATCAGGTGCTCTTTTTACAGCAGCAAGA
This sequence comes from Phataginus tricuspis, assembly GCA_029783875.1. NCBI lineage: Eukaryota > Metazoa > Chordata > Mammalia > Pholidota > Manidae > Phataginus > Phataginus tricuspis. Next base: position 27,848,852 of record JAQQAC010010882.1, on the reverse strand, counting down.
ACCTGTGCCTGTTCATTGACACACACATCCGCCCATCACGTGCACGGGGGGAGGGGGGCGCACAGCACGGTTGTTTTCGTCCTCCAGATGATGGATGCCTCGGGGAAGGTCACGGTGGCCTGAACCTTTAAAAGCCCCAGCAGGTAAGCCTCCCGTGAAGGGATTCGGGGCTGCAGCAGCTCTGCAGGCATCTCAGCCGTGTTTCTTAGTCGACTTCCCTTGTTATTTTTATTTTATTTTATTTGTATGTTATTTTTTTTTCTTTTCTTAAAGCAGCAAAAGGAGAAAATTGATACCAATTCCTGAGTTTTGGCAGAACTTCCATCACCTTTGGAGAAGCCCAGTTTCAGGTAAGTGTCTGGAGCCTCAAGGGCTGTGTGCTATGTGGCCTGTGGAGGGTGGGCCCCTCCGGGTGACTGTGGCCACTGTGGAAGAGCCCCGGCCAGGACTAGCTAGGGGGGTCCCTGCAGCAGGGCGGGCAGGTGTCCCAGCGTGCACCCCGGGGTCTCAGGCTGGAGGCATGAGAAGACCCGAGGGCCCCCTATTTGGAGTGAGGTGTCTGGTCCTCTGGACACTGGCTCATCCTGCTCGGCCCAGCAAGACAGGGTTTACTCCCCTTTGGACTCCGGGGTGGCCTCGGCACGTCCCTGCAGCCCCCAGACCCACATGTGAACAGCCCTTCTCCCTAGGATGAGGGGCGCTAGACTGACGGGGGCTCTGCTGAGCCTGGCCGGCCTGCTGCAGGTGGCCCTGGCCCTGCGAATAGCAGCCTTCAACATCCAGAGTTTCGGGGAGACTAAGATGTCTAACGCCACCCTCTCCAACCACATTGTGCAGGTAAATCAAGGCCAGCCTATTCTCCAGGAACCTCGGGAGTGGGAACAGTGGGCCAGCAGTCGGTCCTGAGGGCAGCCATGGGGGTGTCAAGAGCTCCTGGTCTCAGCCCCTCAGTCAGGGCACAGGGGGCACAGGGCTATGGTCACCGCCATGCTTCCATGGCTGACGGCAGAGTCCCGAGCAAACAGCATTGCACTGCAGACTGAGCTGTGATGTGGACGCACCCCAGGAAGCAACAGCCCCACTCAGCTCTGCTGTGGCCCCTCCCCAGATCATGAGTCGCTATGACATCGCCCTCATCCAGGAGGTCAGAGACAGCCACTTGACCGCCGTGGGGAGCCTGCTGGACAAACTCAACCAGTGGGTGACAGCAGTGGGGGCCTCTGAGGCATCGGTGCGGGCAGGAGCCCGCCTGCGAGTGGCTGAAGATCCTGACTGGGGTATGTTTTTTCAACCCAGGGATGACCCGAACACCTTCCATTACGTGGTCAGCGAGCCGCTGGGACGCAGCACCTACAAGGAGCGCTACCTCTTCCTGTTCAGGTGCAGCCCTGGGTACCACGAGGTGTGGGCTGTGCCCAAGGCCTCAGCCTGGGAGCCTAAACCAGGCCCCTGCCCTCAAGAGGCAGCAGGTGGGTTTAGTGAGATGAGAGGGTGTCCCCAGCCCCAGGTTAACCACGCTCTGCCTGGCCTGCAGACCTCACCAGGTGTCCGTGCCAGACAGTTACCAGTATGACGACGGCTGCGAGCCCTGCGGGAACGACACCTTCAGCCGAGAGCCAGCAGTCATTAGGGTGCTCTCCCCACTCACTGGTGAGTGCTGCGGGGGGGCGGGGGTGGGGGGGTGCAAATGCAGGGCTGGGCCTGCCCTCAGCCTGCCGGTCGCCCCCACAGAGGTCCGGGAGTTTGCCATCGTTCCCCTGCACGCGGCCCCGTCAGACGCAGTGGCTGAGATCGACGCGCTCTATGACGTCTACCTGGACGTCCGGCAGAAGTGGGGCCTGGAGGTAAGGCCCCGCCCCCAGCACTGGGCTCCAGAGGTACCCATTGTGTCCCTGGGCCAACCAGTGGTATTTTCTGGTAGGACGTCATGCTAATGGGCGATTTCAACGCTGGCTGCAGCTACGTGAGCCCCTCTTCCTGGCCATCCATCCGCCTGCGCACGAGCCCTGCCTTCCAGTGGCTGATTCCGGACACTGCAGACACCACGGTCACATCCACGCACTGTGCCTATGACCGGTGAGCAGGGCCTGGGCGAGTTCTGCAGGGTAGGGACAAGGGTGCCTCGAGAGCAGGCTTGACTTCTCGGTTCAGCTTCAGAAACGCTTCCCAAGACTTGACCCCTCGTGGAGCTGTGGTTGGTCCACAGAGGAAATGGAGGGAAGGCAGCTATTAAATTTTGGGGAAAAGCCCATTGAGGGGTGACCTGGTGTCAGTCAGCCACCGTGTGCAGTGCGGCCAGGGCCACACACACTGGGCTGAAGGGGACCTTCCATGGGCCTGGCCGTTGCAGGATCGTGGTGGCTGGGACTCTGCTCCAGCACGCAGTCGTGCCTGGCTCGGCGGTGCCCTTTGACTTCCAAGCTGCCTTTGGACTGAGTAACCAGACTGTATGTGTCTATCCTCTGGGGGCCAGGGTGGAGGAGCCTGATCCTGCCTGAGCAGCAGTTTGTGGGGACTGACCTCCCTTGCAGGCCCGAGCCATCAGTGACCATTACCCAGTGGAGGTGAGGCTGCGGAGAGCCTGATAGGAGCTGGTTGCTAAACTCCACTCCAGCTCCAGCCCCTGGATGTGACAAGTCCTCTGAGCACCGCCCCCACGGCTGCTGGATGGAGGAGGTGATGGAAGGTAGGCGGCCCCTGCCTGCGGCGCCAGAGCACCCTGCCTTCTCATCTGGACAAAAAGCCTAAAGCTTAGATTAAGAAATACCTTTTAATTTAAATAAAGCTCAAAAGTGGGTGTTCTCAGCAGTGACATCCCATCCCTGGGCTCAGGCCACCTCTTCACACAGCAGAGGGTGTGGGGGTTCACGTGCCGCCTTCTGCCCTGCCGCCGCAGGCCCCTCAGGGCCGCTCCAAGGCCTTGACAAGCAGGTGGTTCAAGCGCCCCACCATGGGGCGGGGGTCATCCAGGAGCCCTGCTGTGATCATGGCGTTCTCGTAGATCTGAAAGGCAGGGTGGGGCCTCATCGGGGGGGAGGGCCAAGCCCTTGTTCCAACTTGGGGACCTAAAATGCGGAGCGCTCTGCACATGGGAGAGGTCGGCTCCCCAACTGGCAGCCTCGGGCCTCACCTGATCCACGAGCAGCTGGGCCAGGTCAGGCTCGCTGTCTCTCAGCTGGCTGAGCTTCTTGATGAGCGTGTGCCTGCAACACAGAACCCCGGAAGGTGGCTTGGTGGCCCCAGGGACCCGTAGGTCACGTGCGCGGGAGGCTCAGAGCAGCGTGCCCAACAGCCCAGCGCACCTAGGCTGGAGCGCAGCGGCGGCCAGGTGCCTGTAGAGGGTGAAGTCAGGGTAACTGGATAGGCAACCGGAGAACAGGCTGGTTCCTCTGGCCCCCCAGGTCACACTAAATTCCAGAGGGCTCAAAGACTAAATGTAAAAATTTAGAAGAAAACTGAAGAAATGTCTTAATATAAATCTCAGAAGGGAAAGCCTTTCCAAGCAAAATGCAAACCCAAAAATCAAAAATAACAATAAAGCTGAAATTCTTTCTGTCAGCGCACCTCAGAGGTTTCCCCAAAGTGTACAATGGCGTTAGGGCTAAAAACGTGCTGACCATCCTTAGAGCTTTCAGCGAGTCAGAATGAAGACATTTGAAATATTGGGAGAATTAACAAGATCTAACAGCCACAAACTGAGCAAATGTTGGAAAAACAGCACTGACAGACTTGCTCAATGCAGGGTGGCCACAAATCTTGAAATCTGTAAAAAAAAAAAACAAAAAAAAAAAAACGCAGTTGCCTGTGAGGCCTGATGAAGTGAGGTGCACCTGCAGTGTTTGACTATCTTGGATGAGAAAAGGATTGCAGAGACTGGAGAGATGTCGGTCTGTAAGAACTAAGCAAGCACTAAGCAAGCCCCTTTCCTCACAGCACCACTTACAGTAGGAAACACTTAAAAAGCAGGGGGAGGCTCCCTGTTCAGCAACCCACCGGCGCGTAGCAGAGGCGAGGCCACAGATGGAGCCGCTCACACGGAATACCATCTCTCTGCTGACGCAGGCAGCACTGGGCGCAAGTGTAGGGGAAAACTTTCCCTATAAACTCCTTTGGTTGTTTTGAATTCTGAACCATATGAATATATTACCAGCTTTAAAAGGAAATAAAATCTTTAAAGCCTTTTGGCAATGGAAATAAGCTCTTTGGCTCCGCCTGAGAGTCATGAGCCGACTCAGGCCTCCCACCCGGTCATCACAACGGGAAAGGCACCTCCCCTCGTGCCCCAGTTTATGTGTAATAAAAAAAACAGGGTCATAAACCAACATGGAAAATATTTGTGATAAAAACATTAGTTCTGAACCCAACCCACACAAAGGCCATAAGTGACTGGGCAGGTGGGGGGTGAGCCTGGGTTTTGTTTTTGCTATTTTCTAATATTTTTATAGTAACTTGTTTATATAATTTCATTAAAAAAACTATTGCTATATACAAATCTCCCCCCAAAAAACTGTCTTCATATACAACAGCAACAGAAAATGAAATTTCAAAACATCCAATAAATGAGACACAAAGAATAACTATAAAAAATTAAGAACTCCACAGAAAATGTAAGTTATCACAAGACATTATGTTAATGGGTAGAAAAGATCGATATCGTAAAGATGGCAGTTCATTTGAAATTGACTGGGAATCAATACAGTCTCAGTCAAAAGCCCAGAAGTCTGTGTGCGGGTGACTGGCCAGGCTACTGTGATCCACAAGTGACAGTGGAGAGCAGCCAGGCCTGGGGAGGCTGGGAGGGTGCAGTCCCGCCACCAACAGGCTCACAGCATGTGCGCACTGACACCTGACTGGATCAGGGGTCACACACAGTGGGATGTGGGAGAGGTCCAGGGTCACCCTAAACTACCCAGAAGTGGGCTGAAAACCAACACCAATGGCCCAAACTGTAAAGCTTTTCGAAGAAAAGGGCTTAAGATCCAAACAAGCACCTAATGAAGATTCACAGCGTAGGGGGGTTAAGAGCACAGACTTCTACTTTAAAGCCACTAAGTCACAGGGATCGAGGTGCAGCACAGCAGAGTCAGTAACATAATTGTGTGGAGACTCTGGTGAGCGTTTTGTATACAGATGTTGAATCACTATGTTGTACACTTGAAACTAACAGAAAATTGTATGTACACTATACTTCAGTAAAAACAAAATGGGCAAAAAAGATTTGTGCCTTTGATTAAGAATTTTGGGTCAAAACATATCTTTTAGCAGGTGCAAAAATGAAGTAGGAAATGACATTTTTAACTGATAAAGTACATATAAAGAATCCAGTAGGAAAAGACACTAGAAAAGAAAACCAAGCTCAAGGCCAGGAAATACAGGACCTGGGGGTTCCCCTGCTCTGCTGGGGGAGCTGGTGCCAGCACCTGGGTCCAGCCTAGTCCAGCAGAGGCCACGGCGGCATCATGCCTGGGCACAGAAGCCCCTAAGCGAAACTACACAAATGTCCATCAAGACACAACAGGTGCATGTGCCGAGGTAGCTTCAGGCTGGGACCGTGACCAGTAGCTCCAGTAGGCAACAAAGTACAGCCTCCCCGCCACGGGCGAGGGAAAGTACAACTCCATCCAACACACCCACAGGGTTCCATCCACATAAATGGTCAGGAACAAGCAAGACTGAGCTACATGGATGGTAAAATCATAAAGCAGAGCAAGAAAAAAATTACTTACCACAAGTTAGGACCACGGGTCCCCGAGGAGAGGGACAGAATCCCAATGGGGGGAAAGGAGGGGAGCATGCAGAGGCCACCAAGGGTGTTTTAAAAACTTTCCATGGGTACTGGTGTAGATGTCATTTGGCCGAACTACACAGGTGTTGTCTTTATACTCAGGGAACTGTACTTAAGTTTTATGGGCTTTTTAAGTGTCAAATAAGAGGAGAAAGACTTGCATCACTGCACAGGATTACCTGGCAGGTCAGAGGGCTGTGGGCCTGGGCGCCGGCAGCCTTACCTGGGGTTGATCTCCAGCGTGGGCTGCAGGAGCTGGGCGCGCTCCTCCTGGGACCTGGCCAGCTGCTGCATGCGCAGGAAGTGCCGGGCGGCCCCCATCTCCAGCACGGTGATCATGGCAGGGTGGGTGTCCAGTCGGAGAGTCACCTACAGGCAAGGCCGGGGCCCAAGGGTGGGAGGGGCCCCAGGGCAACAGGGGCCGGTGGTGTCTTGACCAGGTATGAAGCTTCCCTGGTTGACAAGGCAGGAGAACACAGGTCTCCAGAGACAGACCCTCCCAGACCACGGCCAGCGACGCCCACCCCTGCCCCATGAAGTTCTTGGAGCGGCATCCTGTCTGGGGCCTCCTTCACCTTCTAAAGCCACCTGCTTCTAGTGTACTGGTTCCTGCCCAAGCCCAGCTGGCCTGCGGAGCCCTACGGTGACTGTCTAAGACCCAGGCCCAGCCTCCCTGCAGGTCTGCCTGCCCTCAGCCCACACTCCTTCCTAGAGGCTCCATCTGGCCAGTGGCTAACCAGATGCCCCTCCCCTCCGAAGCATTCCCACCTGCTCCCCCGTTAACAGGCCTGCCCTCTGCCCACCCCAGGGCTTGGGGCCTCCTGACTTGGGCCTCCTTCCCAGCAGTGTGATATGAAAAACACCCAAGCTGACTCAGACCCAGCTCGACGACGCCCGGTGTGTGACCGGGGAGGGGCTGTGCCCTGTTTCCATCACAGGACAGGGATGATTCTACCTGCCTCGTGGGTCACCTTAACCGAGGTACCACTGAAAAGCATGGACTCAATCCATGTGTTACACAGAGACTCAGCGGCACACCTTGGCCCACGGTGCTCCCTGCCTGGAGCCCTGCCTCCTGTTGCCTCCAGCAGGGCTGCCCTCCTCTGCTCTTGGCCATTGCTGTCTGTCCCTTGGGGTCATTCCTGACTGTGTCCCCATGCCAGTGCTTGCACTGGACACCTGTTCCCTGGTGACTGTCTCTTGTAGGTCTTTGCTGGGCTGGCTGGTTCCAGGCTCACCGAAGCCCACCCCAGTGCCCCCTAGGAACCCAAGCTGGAAAATCAGCTCCCCCGGACCCAGGGTGGAACCCCTTGTGTCCTCTGCCACCATAGCTTCTCTGGGGCCCAGACCAGGATGGCTCTGGGGTGACCAGCTGGGGACCCCTCTTCTCTGCTTCATGACCACCAGGCCCTCAGCAGCTCACCCTACACTTTCTCGGTTCTCACCTGCTCTATAAAGTGCAGCAAATAGGCCAGCTGCCTGCCTCAGCAACAGCCCTGGGCACAGGCGGCCACATGTGTGCGCATGCAGGAGCGGCAGTGGCACAACTGGGCTCCACCTCTTATCACGCTTCAACAGCCGCTGGGAGAACACCCACCAGGCCAGCTGTGAAGAGCTGGCAGGGCAGCCAGCTGTGCTGTCACCAAGGGCCACAACGGCCTCACCTTGACGTTGGTGACACGTGTCCCCAGTGCATTTCTCATCCAGGCCATCAGGTCTTCCACCTCCTTCTCTGACAGACAGTCACTGGCTATAGGACAGCAAAAGGGCTGGGCTCAGAGGCCATGCCCCCCACTCCACCTTGGCACCCCTGGGCGCCTGAGATGTCAACACACCAAGCGCCAGGCAGGCCCCCTCAACCCCTGCTGGCTGCTGGCACACAGACAACTTCCCCAGGGCTTTTCACCTAAAATCAAGCAGCAAAATTGGACCTCAGGACACTTTTGGTTGCCTGAGGCCCACATAAACTTTGTTAGGAAATGCCCATCAATCTTAAGGAAACCAAGTTGGAAGGAATGTTGGAGATCTGGGGTTCCAAAGAGGTAAATGGTTTCTTTCCATTCATCAGAATGTTTGAAGAATTTAAAAATGTTCCCAAACAGCTTCTTTGGGACAGGCTGGTGATTCCAGATACAAGTGAGGAGAACCCCGTGAAACGCAGCGCTGGTGGGTGGAAGGGGCCCTGCAGCAAATGGTGCCAGCCCGGGGCCCAGCCTACCCCCTCCACCTGCACCCTGCGGGCCGCCACCCACCCCCGCGAGAGGGAAGGCCAACCTGGGGACCCGTCCTCAAACTTCTCCTCCTTGTAGTGATCGACCACGATGTCCGTTTCCACAGAGATGAGCTTCTTCTTGTCAAACTCACGAAGGTGGAGCAGGGTCAGCTCATCAAACTGCTCGTAGCAGAAGAGGACCTGCAGAGGCTGAGAATGAGCGCCCCGGGCCTGGAGAGACCTCGGCCTGGGGTGAGGAGGGCCGGCCGGCATCGTGGGGAGCGCCCCGGGGTGCTGGGGCATCTGGGCCTTACGGAGAAGGCTGGTTAACCAGCTGGGGCTGCGGGGGCTCTGGCTACATCTCAGCAATAGAAAGTGACTGTTTATGGAGACATCCCCGTGTCACCTTCTGGAGAGACACAAACTGGATGCAGGCTTGGGTCCAGGACTCTGTGTCCCTAGACCCTGACTCATGCTGCTTGGCTCTCCTGAGTCCCAAGCACATTCAGCCATTTGGACTAAGCAGAGACCCTCCTGCAGGTGCTGGGACCCCACCTTGTCCTGACGTGGCCCCAGTGGGAAGGGCAAATGCAGGGGGCCTGGCCCAGCAGCCGCCTGAGGCTCACCCACCTCCGTGTTTTTCTGTTTCATGGCCTCATAGTAGGGTGAATGCTCAGCCAGGTGGCGGCTGGGGGCGCACAGGTAGTAGATGCTGCGAGTGCCAGCCTGCATACGGCCAGCGTAGTCCTGGAGGCTGGTCAGCTGCCCGGCAGGCAGGGCTGAGGACTCATACCGCAGCAGCTTTGCGATCTCCTCCTGCGGACAAAGGCCAGGTCGCTGCTCATCCTGGATCCTAGCTGAGAGCCTCCCAGCCAGCTGGGCACAGACTCAGGAAGCCTACGGCTGGGGCCGCTGCTGGACCACCATGTTCTGCAGCTGAGGCAGCTGCTGCAGAAGCTGGGCCTGGGGACAGTGCTCCGGAATGGCTCGGCCCCTGGGGGCTGTGAGGACTCCAGTAGTGTCCCTGAGTCCCCACACCCAAAGTTCAGGGGACCTCGGAGAGCACCTTCCGCCTTGGGTGGCCCAGGGCCTTTATGGAGAGGCACGTACCCATCCTCGGGGCAGCCAGGCCCTGCGCCCCACCAAGCCTGCCCTCTGTCCTTCGGCCTGTCCCTCACAGCCCTCTCCTGCCAGGCACGGGGACACAGGTGTGAGACCCCCATTTCCCAGCCCTCCTCACAGCCCGGGGACGAGTCCTGGCCAGTGGGGGCGAGTGAAAGTGAGGATGTGACTTGGAGGGGCTTGTGCTTCCCCTTATACTTTGGCTGGAATTGGAGGCGACTGCTGGGGTCACTGCAACTGCACGGGAGCTGCCTGGAGGGACAGATGGGCGGCAACAAGCTGTAGCCAGGGCTGATGCCACCAGCCTGGAAGTGACCTGAGATAAACCCTGCCTTGTCTGCACCACGGACTCATCTCCGATAATCACAGCCGACAAACGACAGGCACAGTGAAGACGGTGGGCTGAAGGCGGACACACAAAAGGCAAGCCAAGGATCAGGGAGCCCCGGCGCTCACACTCTGGCCTCACACTCTAGGCTGGTGCTCGCGTTCCCGTTTCAGATCCTCACTGACAAACGTGAATGTGCCAAGCGAGCTACCATTTACAGGGCACTGCCCAGAAGCTGCCAGAGTGAGGAGGCCGTGGAAGGCAACTGGCCCAAAGCGTGAGCCTCGGAGGCCCCAGACGCTGGGCCACCCCCTTCCTTGCTGCTGTCCTGAGGCAGAAGCTGGAACCGCGGCACTGGGAGTCACCTAACGGGGACAGGCATGTGGGTGATGAGTGGTTTGTATGAAGTACCACTGAACTGTTCCCTTCAAGAAGGTGAATTTCACAGTATGTGAATCATACTACAGTTTAAAATCAGTCAGAATAGGTTCACAGCACACTTGTATCATTTTTACGTAGCTACCTGCAAGGCTCCCTGAACGCCGGGCTGCTGAGCACCCAATGGCCTGGCCCTTCCCCACAGGGCCCCAGGGCCCCAGTCCTGTCCCCGGCCTCTGAGCTCTGCGCCCCAAGCCCTGGGAGAGGAGGCAGTATGCACACCTGCATCCTTCCAGCCTCGGGTGAGGGGACTGGAGGGAGAGCATCCCTTCGGACTGGAGCTGGGCCCTGCAGGCGAAAGGCCAGGGCATGGGCACCCCTGAACTGGTGGGGCCTGCCGCGTCCCCCGGCACAGGCCGAGGCTAGAGGCGATGCTCAGGGACCCCTGGGGGGCAGGGTGAGGGTGCCCCCTGGCGCCATCATCAGGTTTCTGGCTTCCACGAGTTTCTTCCACATCCACAGCAGCCCAGAGGCCTGGAAACCCACATCCCACCTTGACCTCCTGTTCAGCAGTGGTCACGATGCCTTCCCTCATGAACAAGCCGTAGTCTTCAAAAAACTTGGCATATTTTTCAGCATCTTTTTTACTCTGGTCAATGAAGAATTTTATTAGCCTCTGCTGTAGAAGGTCCCGGAGTTTCCTATAGAACAGAAAGAAATGCATTTATCATAAACAAGCAACTTTTACAAGATGAAAACAGCCAGAAGGATGTGAAAAACCACTCAGCCCACTAATAACCAAAGAAGTAAAGACAAGGTGCCCTATTTGGCCAAACTTAAAAGACAGGCCAAGGAGAGCGTGAGCCTCCGCCAACATTAGGAAGACATGCGCCCCCTTGTGGCAGGAATGCGAACCGACCCCCTCTTTGGGCCCAGCCTGGCCCGCGAGAGGCGCACATCACACTTTATGAAACACCATGGAAGACCGCGGTCTACGGGCCAGGACTTTCACTGCGCCATAAAATAGAAAACAGGTATGAACAGCCTCAGTGTCCAGGGGAAAGAACTGGTCAAGATGAATGACGGGAACTGTGTGGCCACTGAAAATCACGTCCTCTAATGATCCCACAACACGAGGAAGAAAACCCGGAAAACCCCAATATGGGTAAGTTACCGCATCACGTGGCATTACGGCACGCAGACACCACGCGACTGCGGCTCGCGCAGGATGCGTCTGCACTGTCTCACCAGCTGGGGGGGGGGTGTGGAGCAGGTGCCTGTGGCATCACGTGGTGCCTGCCACGGAACTAGGAGCAACTTGATCGGCAAAATTAGGGGTACGTTCATTTCTTTCTTACTATTTTGCCTTTCCTTTGAAAAAGTGAAGTTACCGTGTGTTTCCTTAATAGTCCAAGGTAGGGGAGCAGCGATGTGTCCCACCCACCTAAGCTTCTCCTCTGCCCTTTGGCTTCGGCACAGGGCAGAGTGGGCCAGGCAGCGCCCACCTCTGTAGTGGGGGAGCCCTGGCAGCTTGGATGGGGTGCAGAGTGCAGGAGGGTGTCCACGTAGGGCTGGGGTCGGGGCAGCAGTGGCAGGCTGACTTCCCGGAGGGGAGGGGTCAGGGGAGCGAGCAGAGCAGGCACATCTGTCAAGGGGGCAGACGTGGAAAGGGGCGAGAGCAGGACCAGTGGTGCTGGGCGAACTCAATGGACACAGACACACGCGGACACAGACGTGTGCATGCGTGCACACACTCACACCAACCCTCATCTGTCCTTAGCTCTGTCTCGTAGTAGGCCTGGGAGACATGGCCAGCAGTGGCACCCCTAGTGCCCGGGCCTGGCATCTAAGTGGCGCTGTCCATTCTAAGGAACCCGGGCTCTTTGGAGGAACGAGTAATTCCTGGTGGGAAATGATGGAGGCGAAATACAAGGTGAGCCTGCATCACAAGCCAGGAAGCAGTGGAAGCGTGGTGGCAACATGTCAAAGGGCACAGGAGCCGTCTGCCCGAACATGCTCCGTGGCTAAATCAGGGACAGTGTGGGCATCACAGTAAGTGAGGACAGGAACCATCAGAGCCCACTAATAAAACAGATGTAAGAAAAGCCACATGAATATTATAATAAATGAATACTTTGGAAGTTTGATGGGGTAACACGCTATTTACACAGCTGCAAAACCCCACCCCACATAAAGGTACGTGAGCTGTACGTGAAGGGTTTGGCACAGTTCTGGGTGAGAGCAAACACTCAGGAAACAGCAGCTCCCGGGATGGGGAGGCTGAGAAATGCCATCACCTCGGCCCGCGGGGTTCCAAGAGCAGCATCTCCACAAGGGGCTGGTGCCCGGCCTCTGTCCTGCACACCACCAGGGACTGAGGCCAGTGTCTCCCGGCTCTGGGGCTGTCCTGTGCCCTGTCCACCTCAGAGACAGCGTGCCGCTCTCTCCCTCACTGTGGCCACCCCAGGGTCAGCAGGTGGGCTGGCCAAGGTTGAGGACATCTGGCACCCAAAGTAATTCCTCAGTAGTCAGTCTCGAGCTCTTTTACACAAATTCTTAGCGTTAACAGTGGGCAAAGCATGCCTGACCCCGGCTCCTCCAGGCTGACGGCCCCGCCAGTATGATCTCGCTCAGCTCTGTGCTCTGCTCTCAGCACCTTCAAGCCTGCTCAGGCCGCACAGCTGCCGGCCTCCCTGTGCGTCCTACCTGATCAGGGCGCTCTCCTGGAGGAGCTCCCGGCTGAGGTTCAGAGGGATGTCCTCACTGTCCACCACACCTTAGAGAGACAAAGCCCCGTCAGGACGTCCTGGGCCCAAGACTCTGTCCCACCCACACTGCCAGCCTCCTGTCTCCTGCTGGACTGCCATGCACTTCGCAGCCCAACAGGAAATCAGACCACATGTGGGTAAGAGGGAAGCAGGGAAAGCCGCAGGGAGGAGGCCCAGTGGGGAAGGCCTCCCTAGCTCCTCCACGCCTGCTGACATCCTGAATAACAATGTGACTGGAAGCAGAGCAGGCCACGCCGGGAAACTGGCTAAGATTTCAGTATCAGTTTGACACTGAAAACCACTTCTTGGATTTTATGTTCAAAATCATAAATGTATCATGGATATTTTGCAACTTTGTGTGACAAAATGGTACAAGAGTTTAATGCTGAATTCTTTATCAAGCTATTAAAGAATTCATACCAAAGGCAATTTATAAATCTGAAACTCAGGTAATACTTTTAAATGTTAAGAGAACTTGATTTAAACATCTTGCTCCCCCCATCCCCAAATCAACCCAGACTACTGTTTGTAGGCCAGACGCTCCCTGGGAGGCTCTGAGTTGCTTCCCAGCTCTGGGAGGACTGCAGCTTCCCCTGCCAGCAGCTGGGCAGGAAAAGCCAAGCTCTTTCTAATCGAGTCAGCACCCGGCCACACCCAGGGCCCGCTCACGGTCCCGGGGCTGTGAGGCTGTGGCTCCCATGGTTGCACACAGGCTGGGGCACTGTACCTCGAATGAAGCGCAGCCACTTGGGCAGGACATCAGTGGTCTTGGTCTGGATGAGGACTTTTCGGCTGTACAGTGCAACCCCAGAGCCCAGCTCCCGGCTCACGTCAAACAAGGACGGTCTCTGGGGGCGAGGAAGGAGCGGGTCAGGTGGGGATGGCAGGAATCCCCGTCTCCGCAGAGGGGGATGCAGAGCCTGTGAGGTCACAGGGACTCTGCTGACGACGCTGAAAGCTGCCCCTTCTGGCGGGGAGCCCTGGGCGAGGAGCTGTGGGCTGGATGTGCACCAATCCGGAGGAGACTCCTGTGCCCAGAAGGACCCCCAAACAGCAGCTCAGAGCAGGAGCAGAGGTGCCTTCCCAAGGCAGCTGCTGCCCTCCCCACCCCACTCCCCTTGGGGATGCAAGAGATGATGACCTGTGTGTCTGGGAACAGAGCCAAACCTGCTAGGGGTCGGGGACAACAAGCTCCGGTCTGAGGCCGAATCTAGCTCATCACCTGGTTTGTGTAGCCCAAGAAGGCTTTTCCATTTTTAAATAGTTGAGAAAAAAATGAGTATTTCATGATATGTGAAAATATGGGATATCCAAATCTGGTGTCCATACATTTCCTGTGGCACAGCCCTGCTGGCTGGCTCAGGCAAGGTCTGCAGCACGTTCATGCTGGCGTGGGGCTGCAGAGTTCAAAGCCGCCACTACCTGGCCCTTCACAGAAACACCTGTGGGGGCCTGCTTGACACCAGTGCTTTGCCACCTGCAGTTTGCACACACATCATTGATATGTTGAAATGAAGGCTGACTCGGGAGGTCCTGGCTCGGGGGCAGATGCTGAGACTGCATCCCTAACACGTCCCAGGAGACACTGGTGTTGCTGGTCTGGTCTGTGGTGAGAGTCTGGAACAGCTCTTTCCAAAATGGGGAACAGGATGTTAGGAAGGCCGCAGTCAGATGAAGCCAGGGGAGGCCGCGCTCAGCCCCTGGCGGGCTTCTGTTGCAGGATTCGGCAGAACCCTCACCTGACTCCTGTGGGCCAGGACGTCTCAGGGGCCCAGTGGAAGCAAGGACAGGCCACTGCCTCATCCGGGTGGCAGAGCCCCATTCCCCCATGCAGCCCAAGGACGTGCCTGCCTGCAGACAGGAAGCCCAGCGGGCTGCCCAGGGGCCCCCACTGCAGACTCCCTGGGCCAGCACCCCATTCAAGAGCCCAGGCTCTCGGCACCAAACACTCCTGTTTCTCTCCAAAAGACAGCATGTAGACACTCCTCACTTTAAACCCATGCTCACTTGCCCCAGGGCACAGGGTTTTCTTTTACTCTGATGTTGCCAAGTTAACTTCTGTGGTATGTTTGTGCCGAGCTGTTACTGTTCAGGCAAAGTGCTGTGGGAAAACCATCACCAGGCAGCATGCCCGCTTCAGGAAGCAGCGGACAAGCCAATGAGCAGCTGCACAGGGCTCACCGTTTCCGGCACGTAGAAGATGCTGCGGATGTTCAGCGGTGCATCCGTCCTGTAGCGCAGGGTGTAGCGGGGCTTGTCATGGGCCTGAGCAATATAGCGGTAGAATTCCTCGTCCTGCCACTCGCCCACGTCCTTAGCATCCATCATCCAGATGGCCTGGAAATAGAGATTAATGGGAGACACTACGTCTGAGATGCAACCTCCGAACAGCCTGTGGGCTGAGCGCGCAGAATCCGTGCTCAAGGACACGCCTGGGACACACAGGGAGGCAGGCTTGGGTATGAGCCCCCGTCTCCAGTCCCACGTGCCCCAGCTGGGGATGGGGGTGGCAGAGACACAGAAAAGGGTCTCAGATCAAGTGCACTGCCCCAGGCCAGAAGCGGGAGGAGCCAGGCAGGGGCAGGTTCTGGACGTGCCGTCCATCACCATCTACTAGCCATTGATGGGTGAATGGGTAAAGAAACTTGGTCTCGCCCCAGGAGGGGCATCCGCCACCCTAAAAAGGACTGGCGCCCCGGCACACACCACAACACGGACGAGCCTGAAAACAGTATTATAAAAGAAGCCAAACACAAAAGGTCATGTAGTGCTTGATTCCATTTATATGAAATGTCCAGAATGGGCAAACCCACAGAGACTAAGCAGATGGGTGGATGCCAAGGGCCAGAGGGAGGGGAAATGGGGACCGCTAACAGGGGTAGGGCCTCTTTCTAGAGCGATGGAAATGTTTTAGAATTGACTGGTTGCATGACTCTTGTGAAAACAGTAAGGACCAATGCACTATATTGTAAAAAATGGGGGAGCCATATGGGTGTGAGGCCCCCCGGTGTATATGGCCTGGGTGCAGGAGGCGGGAGCCCCTGCCTGCACCTGCAGATCTCACCTCTCTGCAAAGAACCCCTCGTCCAGGGACTGTGACGCCATCTCCCAGTCCCGTTTCTGCCCACCTGACCAACTGAGTACCAGCTGAGACCTCCAGGCAGTAGAGGGCCTCACCTGCAGGGTGTTAATGCGCTTTCCGTTGAGGTACAAGGGGAAGCTGACGAAATTACTGTACTTTGTCACTACATCTGGAAGAGACAAAAGGAAAACAACAAATACAGAGGCTTCTGGTGATGACACTCTGGAAGGCGCTGTGGGGCAGTCAGCATGCAGGGAAGGCGGGAAGCCAGGCCACAGCAGGGACCCTGTCCCGCCCACACACAGCGATCAGGACTTATTCCAGAACCAGATGTTTTGAGGCCACAACGCCTTCGTGGTGGCATAAATATGGTTTTATGGGCCAACAGCAATGCCTGCAAAGCGCCTGGCACTTCTGACCGGCATTCAGTGAGACACAGAGAAAACCATCCCCGGAAGCCTGTGATCCAGTTCTTGTTGAAGGCTGGGCTCAGGCTGGGAGGGAGGGACACAGGTGGGATGCGAATGGGACCGCGTGCCACTCGGGAGGGAGGGCAAGTGCACCTGACCACAGCAGCCCTGTCCCTGGTTCAGCTTGCAGCCCGCAGGGGCTCGGTCCCAGGAGACTAGTGACCGCCCCAGTAACCCTCTACCCTGCACCCCCACACCCCCCGTCCAGATGGGCGTCACCTACAACACGGCAGTAGAGGGGGGAGGGGGGCACCTCGCCGGCCTGGCTGCTGCAGCGCACATGTCCCGAGCCTGGGCTCCACTCACCTCGGACCCGGGCCTCACTAGCAAAGTCCCTGCTGTCTGGCTTGAGGTGGATGATGATTTTGGTCCCGGTTCTAACTCCTGAGGCCTCCGCGATTTCAAATACCCCAGAGCTAAGACACATGGGAAGGGAAAGCCAGACCCACACATCACTGCTGGCAGATCCTCCACAGCCCGGCCCATCACTCCCAACACGCAGAAAGGGGAGCCGAGTGCCACCACCGCTGACCCAGCTGAGCCCCTGGGCCACGCGCTTCCATCCGCGGCACTGGCCGCTGTGTGTGGGGGGTGGGCTCACACAGAACAAGGTCCAAGGAGACCACCCTGGGCCCACCTGGAGAACAGCCGGGCCTAAGTGTAGCCGACCATTGATAGATGGGCCGCCCCTGGGACAGGCCCCACTCCAGAGCACAAGCCAAGGGGAAGCAAGGGACACAGGCCATGCAGAGCAGGGGAGTGACTGGCTGCCCAGGGCCCAGGAGGCCTGCTGGCACTTTCTGTGGAGTCTCTTTACCAGCGAAGCAGTAATGCCTCACCTGAATCCCCACCTGCCCGTCAGGCCGGCTGGGCTGCGGCGGCCCCAGGGCACAGGCATTCCCTGTGTGATGTGGGGACCCCGAGGCCACACTCACCCGTCTGAGAGCCACTGGTAACCGGGGCTGCCCGGGGCTGCTGAGCGGGAATAGACCTCGACCTTGTCGGCCACCATGAAAGCCGAGTAGAAACCTACTCCAAACTGGCCAATGATCTTGCTGCTTGCCTCCGCCTGGTTCTGCAGTGCGTCCAGAAAGGCCTGCAGTGGTGGAGGCTGGTCAGAGGGAGGGTGCCCTCTTCCCCAGGGAGAATGGACATTTGTGACTCCTTGTGTTCGTTCCTCCAGTGCAGGCGGAGACATATTTGTTCCTCGAGACAACCACACTAAGCACTTCCCACCCCACTTCACAGAGAACCCCAGCAGCGCGGTGAAAGGGCGGCAGGGGCCTCACACATTGCTCCCCGCCAGCGCCAGCCTCTGGAGTTGAGCAGGTGACAGGAGGAGATGCCTAACTGTGAACTCTGCCTCCTAGATTCTAAGCCTCCTGGGAAAAATAATACATACCAAACACACACTCTGTATGTTATCTCCAGGCACTCAATTAAAACTCATGTTATCAAAGTTCCTAAGATGAAAAATTAAATAAGATACACATGCTCGCTGCTATGCACAGGGTCCAGAACATGCTGCGACGGTGGGAATGTTCATGGTCCAGGGTGGGTGCTGCTGACCCCATGCACGCCAAGCACAGCTAGTACATCCGGGGAACTAAACTTCAAATTGTAGTTCACTTTAATTTTAAATTCAAACAGCCACGTGGAGCTAGTGCTTCTGTTTGTGACGGCACCAACTTTCTGTGCTAGGAACACAACCAAGAATGCAATGGGAAGAAAGTAACTTAGGTAAAGTAGATATTTCTGTGAATCCCTTTCGACTAACAATTGGGCTATTTGGAAGCATGTGGTGCAAGATACCCTTTTGTAGGCACCACAAAGGGCCACAAAAACAAACGAAGAGCACTTGGACTCCAAGGTGAGGTACAGAGGCAGCCAAGGCTACGGCCTCTGTCTTGGGCTGGCACAGATGCCGCTAGAGGACACCCTCACCACCCGCCCCTCACAGGCTTTCAAGTCACACTAGCAACGACCAGCCCTGTGGCTCAGCCTGCGAGGGGCCTGAAGGGCTGCGCAGCCCGCAGGCATCGAGGGCCCAGCTCACGCCCAACGGGCTCTGCTTCACGGCTACACCACTCTAGCAACTGCTGAGAAAGAACGTGAGTAAAGGGCGCCAGGGATAGAATGGCGTAGTCTGGACTCAGACTGATGGGCTGTGAACCCAAGGATGGCCAATTTCTAGCTACGGGAAAAGCTTCATCTACAAAATAACAGGAGTGACCTCAGAGGTCCCAGTGATGACATATGAAATCACGTGCTAGCGTGTTCCCATGGCACCAGCTGGGCCTGAAGCTGGCGTCTGGAGTGTGCTGGGACAATGCACCCTCTCTGGTCACAGCTGCCCCTCAAAGACAGATCCTTGAAGCCTGAGGGTGGAAGCAGCTCCAGTGCCTGAGGAAGGGGGTCACAGGAGGCTTACCTTTGACCCTGACCTAGCAATTGTTCCCAGGTTGGACACCAGCTCTTCCTGTGTCATCCCGATGCCAGTGTCCTAAGGAGAGAAACACATTACATGCCCAAGCGCTGGTGGTGGGGAGCTGGGATGGATGTGTACAACGGCCTCAGGGTACAAATGGCATTAATGACACCTGCCAGGCAGGGCTCAGGGACGCACAACCACACAGTCACCAGAAGAGACGACCTGTAGTCACCTCAGTCAGGCCTCACTAGAGGACAGACACAGAGCAAAGAGACAGGGAATCCAGAGACTGAGATGCACAGTCACTTGATTTTTGATAATGGTTCCCAGGTAATTCAATTATGATCTTGAATAATAATTAACATTAATCAGTATCTTGAATAATAAGGGCAAAGGTGTAAAAACCAAAATGCTTATCAACTGGTGAATGGATACACAAACTGCCTCACGTCCACACAGAACACTTCTCAGTGATAGGAAGGGGCAAATACTGACACAGGCAACACAGATGGATCTCAAGAGCATTCTGCTGAGTGAAAGAAGTCAGACTCAAAAGACTGCCTAGTGTGTGACTCTGGTTGTATGAAAGTCTAGAAAATACAAAACCACGGTGATAGGAAGCAGCTCTGTGGATGACAGGGCAGGGAAGCAGGGAGGAAACAGTGGGGGTGTTGTCATCCTGATGGTAGGTGTAGTTACAGGAATGTGCACACCGCTGGAAACTCACTGAACTGCAAACTTAACATTGATGGATTTTACTGTATGTAAATTATGCCTCAATAAACCTGAGAACAACAGGAGAGGTACATACATACCCGGAGCACAGGGAGTGAATGAGAGAGAGAGCACAGACACCCGGAAACAGGGTCCCGAGCAGGCACACCGGCTACTGTGGTAGAGGCAGGAAGCCCAGGCAAACGGTGTCCAGCACATCCTGGCACTGCTGCCGAGACACCCCCGCACCCCAGCTGTGGCCCTGGGATGGCAGGTCCTGCAGCAGCTGTCTTGGGGCCATCATGTCCCTTAGGCCCAACTGCCTGAGTAACCAACCCCCCTTTGGTTTTCCTAACTTTCTGATCTTAGAATTTTCAAAAGGTTACAACAGCAACCGCAAGTATTGCTTTGCCTAAAGCCAGACAGTTAATATGAACAGTGGGCTGCTATTAAAAACAGTGCCACAGGGATATTTAATAACATGGGGAAACATAAATTACAAGAGGAAGAGTTCGGTTAATACATTAAAAAATAATAATAAATATTTATTTACATATGTCTAGATAAGTAAATAAGTGCATAGACACCCAAAATCTAAACATTCACTAAAACATTAACAGTAGTTACCTTAGAATAATAGATGATTTAAAATTTTCTTCTTTCCTGCTTATTTGTATTTTCCTAATTTTCCGTATTGAATGGGTGTTATTTTTATATTTTATAGTAAACTGAAACAAAAACTAAAAGCACAGATGGTCTGTATGCAGGCCTACAGACCTTACCAAGGCAGGCCCATCTCCTGCCCCCGAGCCTGTGAAGGGGGCCACAGCCCACAGGCCCTGCCAGTCACCCCTGTGACCAGCGCTGACACCAGGCCAAGAGGCAGGGAGGCAGGCTACGTGTCAGGACACTTAGGAGGAGGTACCTGGACAGTGATGGTGCCTTTCTCAGCGTTGGTCTGCAAGTGAATCTCCATTTCCGGCAGCGTGTGGCCTTCAGATAGCAGCTTATGACGCAGTTTTTCCAAGGCGTCACTAGCATTGGAGATCAGCTCCCGTATAAACACCTACAGGAATGGAAATAGGCTGCTAACACTGCAGGACCTTCTGGTTGCAGCAGCTAACAGCTGGATGACAATATTCTGATTTTAACCATAAAGACCTTCTTTACTCAAAGGCAGTTTCTCCAGGGCAGGGAACAAAATGGAAGAGACTAAATTGACTTGAGGGGTTGACAGGACATAGAAAAAGTAGAGAACATGTGGACCACCACTGTCTCCATGCTCATTGCTAGAATGCAAGAACTTTGAAGAAAGGTAAGGAACAGCCTATTGCTCGTCCCTGAAACAGCTTTAGGGAATAAACTTTTAATTCTACTGCTTCCTCCTGAAAAATCAACCCTGAAGTTAGCTGTCAATCTGTTACATCACCTCAAACTTTAAGAAGAACCCAGTGGGAGCCCACTTCTTGCTCAGGGATGTCAGAAATTCCCAAACATCTATTTCTGCTGCTCCATGAACAAAGGCTCACTGGCTCCATTTAATGTAGCAAGATCATCCCAACCCAGACCCTCCATGTTCAGGAGAAGAAGGGCCACAGGGCCCGCTTCCTATCAGTGCCTGAGAAGCACCTTTAGCTCAGGGTGACCGTCCACCTCCACCGAGAGCAGCCCACGGTGAGGGGGCAGGTGGGGCGAGCCGACCCCACACAGACAGGAATGCCCGAGGAGACTATTTCACAGCACAAGCCCTGGAAACATTTCCTGAGAAGCCCCTTTTTACTTTGCAGCGCTGTACCTTACCTTTCTTCAAAGTTCTCCTTGGCATCCTAGCAATGAGCATGGAGACAGTGGTGGCCCACGTGTTCTCTACGGTCCATCACTCCTCAGTCAGATTAGTCTCCTCCAGAAGGCCCTTGGCAGCCAGCCCCTCACTGCTCGATCCCACACGAGGCCAAGGAACATCCCCCTCCAGTCCCGACACCCCACAGACCAGGAGGTGACGCTGAGCTGACAGGCCAAGTGACGAGGCCTCGGGGCACACGGGCAAAGCCACAGGAAGGGGTCTCAGCAGGCCCCGCGCCAGTATCTGAGGACTCTTAGATTATCAGCAAAATTCCTCAATTCCTGGAGTCAGTCTGGTCCAAAGAATCATCTGGATATATTTGTCCATGAAACCCAGACTTTGGTAGAAACATTCTTGCTGGTAGCCAAGATCGGGACTTGTCCAAACTCAGCACATCCTCACAGCTAACATACCATCTGGCACTTCCCCAGAATAGCATAGAAATAATTTTGCCAAAAGAAACCTCGCCAGCACCGGGAGTGACTGACAAGCACCACACCTCTTTTTCTGAGTACAGGGAACGGGCGACAATGTCCAGAAGCTTCTTTGTCTCAGCCTGGAACTCATGTTTGGAAATGGAACCTGGTAATGAATCACAGACACAACCAACGAAGTTTAATTTTGATTTTGGTGGAAGCATACGTGCTATATAATAATCCAAAGAACACTTAAGGTAATGAATTTTGAACATTTTTCAAAAGAATGAATGAAAAATAAAGTCTAGGGCTCTGAGGCAGGAGGCCTCAGGAGGGGGACAGCCAAGCGGTTCCCCTCTCCCCCCAGAAATGGTGAAGGCAGCGAGCTGGGGCCTTCCACTGCTGGGGCCTGCACACCTCACGTTGGGCTGCCTCAAGGGCCAACACCTCGCCGCATGCCTGGTTACAGTCAGGCTGGCTCTGACAACCAGAGCTTGCATTCTGTTCTTTAGAAAGGTCGTTTCCAAATTAATTATTTAGAAAGCAAAATAACAGAAAACCTCACTTCTTAACCCCAACATCAAAGATTCTGTTATTGTCTCACTGGAAAGCCAGAAACGGACCCACTTGAGGACGGGCTGCGGAGACTGGGTTCCCACATTTCCCAGCAGAGAACAGACCACTGTGGGGTGTGGGCCTGCCTCGGTGGGGCCAATCCTGGGTTTATGTGCCGCTTCCATGATTATTAGCAGATGTGTGGGGGAGACACCACCCAGAGATGGTGCCCTGCTGGTAACTCACAGTGACCACCAGAGGGGGCAAGACACACCGGATGGAAGGAAAGGGCCCAGTGAAGACTGAAAGCAGCATTGCTTTGGGAAAACCTCCCTCCAAGACCGCCAAGCAAGTGGGTTGGCTATCAGTCATTGCTTCTGCCTCTGAAACATCCCCTCACAAGCCAGCATCCCAGTGGATGAAGGCTTTCCGGACCACGGCACAGCTGAGCGCAGTACCTTGCACAGTCTCGGAGCTGCTGATGATGGAGTGCAGGGGCTCCTCCGTCCTGTCCTCAGCAGCCTGTGAGCTCAACGACCGTCCAGCATGGAAGCCTGAAGCCAGGTTTCGCCTGGGAATTCCGGACTGGGACAGGGGCCTCCAAGAACAGAGAACTGGTTTTCCTGAAAACAAACACGCAGAGAGCATGAGAGTCAACAGGACACCAGAAACAGGACGTCCTGGTTTACTCACACCTGGTCGGTCCTGCAGAAGCTGACGTGCAACTCTCTCAAGCAGGCTGTTTACCCCCAACATCACCCAGGTGGAATCAGAAGTGACTGAATGCTGTGCAGCCAGTGGCTATTTTGGGTGTAGCTTGGTAACACCTCCTCTTGCGTGTCAAGTACCAAGAAAGTAGCAGAGCTCGGGCAGAGCTGCAGGAGGCGGGCAGGGGCCTCCGGGGACCACCTCCACGCACGTCCTGGTAACATCTTGTACAAACCCGCCAGACAGAAACATCCCTGATGCTCACAGCCCTACAGGGCCTGAAGTAATGATGGGCCCCCCTCTCTTACCACACAGCTGCCATGAGCAAAGGGGGAGAATACCCCGGGAGGACCCAACCTTTAACACAACGTCGAGTCTCATAATCTTCTAAGGAATCTGTGCTTCCACGAGTAATGGTTGGAAAGGAATGGTTTAGGACGTCTAGAAACAACTTGAAGGTGTCAGTCAATCAATGCCCCGACTCCCCATTCCTATAACATATAAAAACTGGCCTTCAACTTATTCCTGGATTTAGCCTTTACCTCTATGCAGTATACCTTAAAAACATCCACCCCAATTCAGAAAACATTCAATTTGTAAACAGTCTAATAAATTCTCTGGGTCTAACTGCATTGTTCACTTTATCCATATAGCTAAAAAAGAAAAAAAAAAAGCACACAAAATACTGCGCTATTTCTTCTGGAGTTAAATGATACTTGGTTAGAGGGTTTAATGAACAGTCCACGCCAGGCCAGGGGAGCTCAAGGCCCACGATCCCAGGCGGCCCATGGAAGGAACCACGCTGGCCGACTGTGGGCAGCTGTCCCACCCCGAGACAGCGCTCACACACACACATCCAAGACAAAAACAGGTCCCCCACAAAAGCTGGTGGGTGCCCAGCGCAGTAATTCCCGACTGGCAGTGTTTGCGTCTCCACGTGAGCAGCCTCGCATTAGGAATTCTTACATCCAATCCTCCTCTTACGGTGTTTCACCTAGCAGTCGCTACCCCACCACAGGAGGGGACCGAGGTTGGCCTTCAGAAGCCGCCTTCCAGAAGTGGCACGCAAGTGCTCAGGAGGGTGCCCCCTCCCCCGGCCGCACAGGCACCCCCTCTCCCCCCGACAGTCCGAAGCCTCTGAGGAGGTCCCCGGCCTGCAGTGCTGTTCCCTCCAAGCCGCCCCTTAAATTTCTGCAGTCACCTTCTGGCACCAGTTCCATCTTGTTGGCTCCCCGATTTCAGAGGACTAGCTCCTGAATGCAGCATCGCTAACTCTACATGTTTTTGGCTGGCATTCCAGGCCCTTCACCAAACAGCCCCAGACCCCTGCCTCCTTCTGCCCCAGCCTGGCAGGTCTGCTGTGCCCCTCGTGCCCCCACCTCTGTGGTCACCACCCTGGAGTGCTGACACGCCCCATCCCTGTGCTCCACGAGCTCTGCTCATGGGACCAGAAGCCACAAGGCAGCACATCACATCCCCAGGAAGAGATGGTTTCCGAATTTTACTAGGACTAAAGTATTTCTGGTCTGTTCCACTTGAACACATTTACTGAACTCACCGTTTGCCCCACTGTGTCCTACCCGCGTTCTGCTAACAGCGTCCTTCCCTAGCCCTGAGCGTCGGTCCCTTCAGGAAGACCATATGCCTCAGGGCCTCTCCCAGTGGAAAGTATCCCAACCCCAATGGAAGCCAGAAATTATGGGAAATTGAAAAATTCAAAGGCTAAGGGCTCTCAGTATTTTGAAACTCCCATGAACAAACCATTCTGAACCTGCTCCCAGATGAAGACAGGGCGCTATTTGATTTATGGCCACATACTTTATTTCCTGTCTTGAAACTTAAGATTTCAGTCAACAACACGTTAGAGCTCCTTCCATCTTGGGACTATAGCTGTTTACTCTTTTTAATGAGCAAGTGAGAGTCCACTGTCATGGAAAACTAGCACTTGACAGGTGTTTAAGCTGCTTTCAGTCTTGTGCTATTAAAAATAATGCTCCCAAGCTACCGAGCTATGTAGTGCACGTCACCCTTCATGTAAGAAAGAGACACAGGAAAATACCGATGTTTCCACTCATTTGTGCAAGAAACATGGGGAAGATAAACCAGAAACTAAAGAGGCTGGGAGTTAGTTTCCCATGGCTGCTGCAACAAAGTGCCACAAATTGGGTAGTTTCAACAGAAACTTATTCTCTCCCAGTTGTGGAGGCCAGAAGTCCAAAATTAAAGTGCTGGCGGGGCCGGTTTCTAAGGCTAAGAGGGAGAATTGGTTCTATTCCAGGCTGCTAGCTTCTGTGGCCTAAGGCACGCCAGCTTGTAGGCAGCTGGGTGTCTTCTCCTTGTCTTCCTGTCATTTTCCCTCTCTGTGTGTCTGTCCAAATTTCCTCTTTTTGTTAAGGACAGTCACACTGGATTAGAGCCCACCCTAATGACCTCACCTTAACTTGATCATCTGCAAAGACCTCATTTCCAAATAAGGTCACTTCACAGGGATTGACTCAGTTAGGGTTTCAGCATCTTGTGGGGGAGGCAGTTCAATTCGTAATGGGTATGTGGGAACAGAATGGAGAGAACAGCGGATGGGGAACTGGGTGGCCGAGCGCAGGGGAATGTGACATCTCTGCATATACCTTTTTGTGCATCTCTGGTAACGTTTCCCATAGCCCAAAGTGAATGACCAAGAGTAGCCAGGCTGTGTGGAGGAACACAGTATGAAATACAAAGAGTAACAAATGTGCAAACTGTACTATAAGCAACACGACCACCTGAAAGAACCTAGCTGACTTTGGGAAATGGTACTCCGTATGTCGCAAAGCCGGCCTCCGAACGGACGCCACCCAATTACTGCAGCAGAATTGTTAGCAACTCTGAAACTGCTTTGTGTACATATGAAGATTAAGCAAGTAAGTGCATTGTGGAGCCTGAGTAAGAAGGAAGATGCGAAAAGGGAAAGGGGGCGGTGAGGACGGACCCCATGGCACAGTGGAAATGGAGGTGTCAGTGTGAACACATGACTTTCCCTGTATTTACAGACTGGCTGTGGAAGCAGGTACTCAGGTATGCGTAAGTGTACACACATGCACATCCTAGCCTCGTTCCGGCAGCAGGGAGCAAACTGGGCACCGAGGGGAGCGGCAGTCCCAGAAGAGCCCACCCAAGAGTCCCAGGGACCCTACCCTGGGCAGACTGGAGGGAGCACTCGCCCTCCCTGCACCGGATCTTCGTGAATACCATCCTTCAGCAAGAGGAGCCAGGGCTCCTGGAGGGCACAGGAGATGAGCCTGGAGTATTCTGTGCCCCAGAAAGTGAGGAAGGACTTGGAAATGAGGGGGCCCACCTGGAAGGCACAGGCTGCAGCCGGAAAGCATCCCCTAGTGCCCAAATCTAGGGCAACAAGGTAATGACAGTAATGGACTGTAGGCCAGCAACTGAAATACTATCCACACTTTAGTAACAAATGGGGAGAAAGGACCACCCCCTTGCAGCACGACTAAAATTACTAAATGCATTTGGAATGACAGGACATCACCATCAGCAAGCAGGGCAACAGCTGTTGCAGGTGGAGGCGGCTGGTGGCTTAGACGCCCACCAGGAACGGAATGTTTGTATGACCTCAAAGTATCCACCCCAAGGAACTTCCAAAGTTCAAAGAGAAAAACAGTAGTTTACCATGGAGAAAGTGGCAGATACCCTTGAACTAAATGACCACTGTCAGCATCATTAGGAACAAGACAGCATCAGGGTCCTGTGGCTCCGGTGGGTTGAGAGGACACAGCCTTTCTATTGTGTTCTTGCCAAACATGCATCTCGATCTAATCATAAGAAAACATCAGACAAACCCAAATCTAGGCACATCCTATAATATAACTGGCCAGTACTTTTTTTTTATTATTAAGGTATCATCGATATACAATCTTATGAAGGTTTCACATGAGTAACACTATGGTTACTACATTCACCCATATTATCGAGTCCCCTCCACCCCACACTGCAGTCACTGTTCATCAGCATAGTAAAATGCTACAGAGTCACTACTTGTCTTCTCTGTGCTGTACTGTCTTTCCCGTGACCACCCTACATTATGTGTGCTGATCATAATACCCCTTAATCCCCTTCTCCCTCCCTCCCAACCCACCCTCCCACCCGCTGCCCTTTGGTAACCAACTGCCAGTCCCTTCTTGGAGTCTGTGAGTCTGTTGCTGTTTTGTTCCTTCAGTTTTGCTTTGTTGTTATATGCCTCAAATGAGGGAAATCATTTGGCACTTGTCTTTCTCCACCTGGCTTATTTCACTGAGCATAATACTCTCTAGTTCCATCCATGTTGTTGCAAATGGTAGAATTTGTTTTCTTCTTATGGCTGAATAGTATTCCATTGTGTATATGTACCACATCTTCTTTATCCATTCATCTACTGATGGACACTTAGGTTGCTTCCGTATCTTGGCTATTGTAAATAGTGCTGCAATAAACATAGGGGTGCATATGTCTTTTTGAATCTGGGATCTCGTATTCTTTGGGTAAATTCCTAGGAGTGGAATTCCCAGGTCAAATGATAGTTCTATTTTTAGTTTTTTGAGGAACCTCCATATTGCTTTCCACAATGGTTGAGCTAATTTACATTCCTATCAGCAGTGTAGGAGGATTCCCCTTTCTCCACATCCTCACCAGCATTTGTTGTTCCTTATATTTTGGTTGTTGGCCATCTTAACTGGTGTAAGGTATTATCTCATTGTGGTTTTAATTTGCATTTCCCTGATAATTAGTAATGTGGAACAACTTTTTACGTGCCTGTTAGCCAGTACTCTTTAAAAAGTGTCAAGTTCTTAAGGCCAAACAGACTGAGGAGCCACAGCGACCCAGTGCAGCATGGAGCTCTGATTCCCACTCGTCCAACACGGAATGCCATGGTGGATTTTTTCCCTACACACGTTTAACAGTAACAATATTATACACAGCAGTAATAGTAGTGTAACGTCATTCGGGTACCTGGACCCAATTCCAATATGCATAAATATGTGGGAGGGGATCTTCCCACACTTACACCGAGCAGTTCTCGAGCACCAGCAGGGTGTTGGAGAACTCAACCCAATCCTGATGCTGTGTGCCTGAAGACACACCAGATTTCCAGGTTAGGGGCTCCGTCCTGCAAGACTGCCCTCCACCCCCCACTCCAGACGCCGGTCGCAAGCTCCAGGCAGTTACCTGTGCTTCTGACCTACGGGCTATCGACTGGAGATTCCCACGACCTCCCCCTTAGATTTGATTAATTTGCTAGAGCAGCTCAAAGAACTCAGAAAAACACTTATGTTTATCAGTTTAATAAAGGATACAAGTTAACAGCCAGATGATATAGGGCAAGATCCCAAATAGAGGAATTTCTGTCCTCATGGAGCTTCGGGCCTGGCTTGGTGGCATGTGGAGGCGTTCTGGTTTCCCAGGCTTCGAAGCTCTCTCCCACCAACAAGCAGGATCCAACTGAGCAGAGCAGGAAAAGCAGAGCAGACAGAGAGCAAAAAGCTCTTCTCAGGGGGTTTTGTGAGGGCTTCATTGCATAGTCATGAGTGACTAAATTACTGATCCAACCTCCAGCCGCCATCCTTGTACAGGGGCCCAAAAGCCTCTCATTGACATCACAAAACACTCGTTTCACCTTTAGGACTCTACAGTGTTTTCAGGAACTGTGGATGAACACCAAATACACCTGGGAAATATATATATTTGGTCATTCATATGACCAAACATATGTATTTCTTATGATTCATTATATCACAGAAGCCCTGGACAGAAAGGACATCAAGGAGAGGCTGGATAAATTAAAGTAAAATTGGCATACTACCTAACAGTACTGTATCAGTGTTTAGCACAGTTTTTGATAACTGTACTGTGATCATGTAAGTTATTGATGTAAGGGGAAAACAGGAAGGGAACCCTGTATACTATTTCTGTAACATCTCTGTAAAATACAAAATATTTAAAAATAAAAAGTGTCAAAATAAAAAATAGAGCTGTAAGGATTATTCTTGTCCATGTTTCATTTCATTTATGCATGTGTATACATCCAGAACCAGGTCCAAGGTTAAGTCCACTTTAAATTGTGGTCGATACTGCCAAGTCACTCTCCAGGGCTCTATCAGTTTACATTCCCATCAATAATGTATGAAAGGGCATATTACAACACCCTCCCACCAAGATTTTATTGTTATGAAATACTAGGATTTTTGCCTGTCAGGTAAAAATTTTACTATAATTTTCACTTACATCTGTCTTATGAGCAAGATCGAGCATCTACCCATATTTTAAAATATTTCTATGTCCCTTGTTGTTAATGGATTATTGATATCTTTTGATAATTTTTCTAGTACATTTTAAATCTTTCTCTTATTGATTTGTAAGAGTTCTTTATATATTAAGGAAACTAGTCTTTGTAAAGGCCTTCCTCATTAAAAGATAAAACACAATTTTCCCATGTCTTATTTTCCTATCCCTTTTGTTCTTTCTCCACTTAATACTAAGAATACTTTTGAAAGGCTTTAATATGTTGTTTATGATGGGAGCCATACAAGTCCTCATAGTTAGGAAAAGAGAAAAAATAAGCTATCCCTATTTCCAACCTGGACTTTAAGACATTCCCCTGAAAATTACAAGATTACATTAACTAACAGTACTAATTTAGGGCAGATTTAATTTAAGGTTAACTGAACTTCCTATAATAACATTAAGAATAAACCAATAATGCAATAAATGTGCCTGAACTAGATACAAACATTCTACATGCACAGTATCTGTCTTCACATTTTCCCTTTACCCTAAAGGAAAAACCACAAACCTCAATGTCAGCTACAATGTCTTAATGCTAATCTGTTTGGTGGTTTGGGGTCACACAAAATGGGAAGTACTGATAGCTTGAATGTGACACCAGAAACACACTCACACTCCCCTACCCACCAGTGTTCATAGTTTCCTCCACCTGCAATCACATCCTTCTTTCCACCTGAGCTGCTTCAGGATCCAGCATGAGGCCCTCTCTTCCACAGGCTCCCCCTCCTCCAGAGTTCACAATAACCTCTGCTGCTATGAATTCAGAGTACTGACCATCTTTGCTACTCATTCAAAACTGCTGTTATATGCCAGCTTGTGGCATCTATTAACGTTTTTTGATAATGTAGAACATCATATATCTTAGTATCAAACTCCTTTAAGTCAAGAGCATCCATATTTCTCACTATGCAAAACATCTCTTGCGGTAGCAGCTCTTTTTTTTTTTTTTTTAATAATTTATTTTATTTTAGTATCATTAACCTACAATTACATGGGCAATACCGTGATGATTGAACTCCCCCCATCACCAGGTCCCCCCCACCAACCCCACCACAGTCACTGTCCATCAGCGTAGTGAGATGAGAATCGCTACTTGTCTTCTCTGAGCTGTACAGTACCCCCCGTGCCCCCCCACCCTATGTCTGCCAATCGTAATGCCCCTTTTACCCTCTTATCCCTCCCTTCCCATCCATCTCCCCAGTCCCTTTCCCTTTGGTAACTGTTAGTCCATTCGTGGGTTCTGTGAGTCTGCTGCTGTTCTGTTCCTTCATTTTTTTATTTATTTTTTATTTTTTCTTTGTTCTTATACTCCACATATGAGTGAGATCATTTGGTACTTGTCTTTTTCGGCCTGGCTTATTTCACTGAGCATAATACCCTCTAGCTCCATCCATGTTGTTGCAAATGGTAGGATTTGTTTCTTTCTTATTGCTGCGTAATATTCCATTGTGTATATGTACCACATCTTCTTAATCCATTCATCTACTGATGGGCACTTAGGTTGCTTCCATTTCTTGGCTATTGTAAATAGTGCTGGTAGCAGCTCTTTTTACAATCATGAAACTTTTTACCAGAATAAACATCACCATGCCCAGCAGTGGCACCTTCAGCCGCCAACAGGTGGCGGCAGCGGCCCTGCAAGACTACAACTGGGAGGCAGGAACTGAAGACCCAGCTGCCTACGGGGGCCGCCAAGTAGGCGGATGAGCCAAAACACACTGCGTTCTTAGCCTTTTTCTTTTTTAAATCATTTATCTTTCCTATATATCAGCCATAGTTCTTACAATGGTTTTGCTTCATAATGGCATCTTCAGTTACACAGTTTAAATACAGACACACTTAGTATTTTAAAGCTGTGAGAAATACACTAATGTTTTTCTGGAATAACATACTCCAAATGGACAATCTCCCATTTTACCAAGTGTGATATGAGTAAGAACCTCACTTTTTGTCTTTACCACACAAAGTGCCACTGTACGGCTGAGGTGTGTCCTACCGACCAAACCTGTGGATAAAAACCATGAAATTGGGAACAACAAAAAGACTACCTGAGGGCTCTGAAGAATCAACAAATGCAGGCAGATTCTGGGGGGGAGCTGAGCCGGGAGAAGGGAACAGCCCAGAGTGAGGGGAGGTTCAATGAAGGGTGGCAGCCACATACACCATATGCACTTTGTCTGGCCTAAAGAACCAGAGGAGAGAGAGGGTAACCACAGAAGCTGAAGAATGGGGTGGGGGTGGGGGGGAAATCCCAAAAAGGGGGGGAGTCACAAAAAGGAGGGTCCCCAAGTCTGGGAATAAAGTCTTCTAGGTCTCTGGCTGCTCCCCAAACCATGCATATATGGAGCAAACTGCAAGCAGGCCTGGTAAGGATAAAAGAATCAAACTGCTGCCTAAGAGAGTGTTTGCAGTTGGGTTTCAAACCGGTTAACAGCCCACTTTAAAACAACTACTTTTCAGGACTTCCAGGAATATGGTGTCGTGAACGGACTAGCAGAAAAATTCCTCCCAACATTATATTTATTCACGAAAATACAGCAAATACAACTATCCCTAAAGAGAGACCAGAATACACAGTAAAGTGCACAGCATACAGCTACACCTGTGAGAACTTGGCAGCCGGTGAGGCAGACGGGCGGCGATCCGGTGGGACCGAGCGCTCCCCCCCCCCAGAGCTCCGGCGGCCAGACACGCTGGACAGAGGATTCGGCACCCGGCGAGGCGGGACGGAAACACGATCCAGCGAGACGAGAGCGCCCCTGCACCCCAGCACTCCGGCGGGAGTCTCGGCAAGGCGGGTAAGGTACGGAGCCGCGAGCAGACCGAGCGCTCCTCTCCCCCAGCGCTCCGGCGGGAGGAGAGGTTTCAGAGCCGGGAGTGGAAGTCTGCGCCCGGAGCGCCCCTCCACCCCAGCACTCCGGCGGGAGTTCCGGCAAGGCGGGTAAGGTATGGAGCCGCGAGCGGACCGAGCGTCCCTCTCCCCCAGCGCTCCGGCGGGAGGAGAGGATTCAGAGCCGGGAGGGAGTGGAAGTCTGAGCCCGGAGCGCCGACACACGGCCTGCGGTGTAGCGGAGATTGGAGAGACAGAGGGCACAGGGTCCCAGCCGGGAACGTGCAAGTTGCCCGCGGCAGGCTCCGGGAAGGAAAAAGAAAGGAGAAAAAGGGGAAGAAAAGCGCGCGCTCTACCTCAGCAGTCTTAAAGAGACAGGAGCTCAGTAGAGGGGCTGGATAGCCCCGCGAACTGAGCCCAGCACGCTGGGAGTCCTGGGGAGCTTTGGACCCCGTAACTGGCGACTGGGAAAGAGTGCCCGCCATTGAGACCCCCACGGAGATCAACAGCTTCCCATTGTTTCCAACCCAGCCAGAACTATAGTGGCGCTGGAATAGTGGAGCAACAGCGCCACCTACAGCACTCGCGCAGAACCCACGCCCGGTGGCTTTTTTTTTTTTCTATTGTTTTTTCTCCCCTTTCTTTTCCTTTTTTTCTTTCCCTCTCTTTCAACAGCCTTCCATCCATTCTCACCCGGCCACAGATTTAAAGGGCCGTGTGGAGTGACGTGGCCGCGGCTCTGGAATAGCAGAGCAACAGCGCCACCTACAGCATTCGCACAGAAACCACCCCCGGTGGGCTTTTTGGTGTTTTTTTTTGTTTGTTTTGTTTTGTTTTGTTTTGTTGTTGTTCTTGCTGTTTTCTTTTAGGTGTTGCTGCCTTTTCTTTTTCTTTCTTTTCTTTTCCCTTCTCTCTCTCTCTTTTTACTTTTATATTATTAGTAGAAATCTCTTTTTTTTCTTGTCTCTCCTTTCTTATCTCTCCTTGCTACCAACAACCAATTCTATAGTCATGAGAAGACAGAAGAATATGATACAGACAAAGCTTCAGACAAACACCACCCCAGAGAAAGAATCTGGAGAAATGGACATTCACAGTCTTCCAGAAAAAGAATTCAGAATAAAAGTCATAGCCATGCTGACGGATCTACAGAAAAATGTGCAAGAGCTGAGGGAGGAAGTGAGGGAAGTGAGGAAAGACAATGCAGAAATGAAACAAGCCATCGAAGGGCTCAACAGCAGATTGAATCAGGTTCAAGACACGATCAAGGAATTACAAGACAGGGACCAGGAATACAAAGAAGCTGAGGCAGAGAGAGATAAAAGGATCTCTAAGAATGAAAGAATATTAAGAGAACTCTGTGACCAATCGAAGCACAGCAATATTCGCATTATAGGAGTACCAGAGGAAGAAGAGAGAGAAAAAGGGATAGAAAGTGTCTTTGAAGAAATAATTGCCGAAAACTTCCCCACGCTGGGGAAGGAAATAGTCTCACAGTCCATGGAAGCCCACAGATCTCCCAACACAAGGGACCCAAAGAAGACAACACCAAGACACATAATAATCAAGATGGCAAAGATCAAAGACAAGGACAGAGTATTAAAGGCAGCTAGAGAGAGGAAAAAGATCACATACAAAGGAAAACCTATCAGACTGTCATCAGACTTCTCAACAGAAACCTTACAGGCCAGAAGAGAATGGCATGATATATTTAAC